>CACRXK020001667.1:0-17759 GCA_902702795.2 Paramuricea clavata
GGGGGGGGGGGGGTGAATAGGATTTCGGATTCCGCCAAAAAAAATTGTTCGGATTTTGGATTTGGTGAATATTTTACACAGATTTGCGGATCTTATTAATACAGCGGATTGCGGATTTATCTAATATTTTGGCTCAGATTGTGGATTTTGCTTGCAATTTAGTTTGGATCCTGGATTGTGACTTCATAGTAGAGCTTTTAGCGGATCCAAATTTAGACAAGACCATTGCCGGATGGCGGATGTTGCTTCAAATTTGGGCGGATCGACGGATTTGTATACCCCTATTCAGCCCCCCCCCCCGCCCTGCATTTCTCACAACTGCTCTTGGTCACTGGTCTAATAAATGTGTATATAAATTATACTAGATACCTGCCCTTTCTTGATTCATTGAAGCAACATCCACCCAGGTATTTCTGTATGGATCATATTTCTCAACTGAAGATAGTGAACATCCACCATTGTTTCCACCAACAGCATACAGAAAGCCATCAAAACCAACGGCTGCAACACCACCTCTCTGTACTTTCATGGGTGCCACCTCTGTCCATTCATCTGCTTTGGGATCATACCTAGCACAAAGATAAAAACTCTAAATATAATCCAACCTGCTAACTGAAGAGGAGTAAGCTAGATTTTTCCAAGGCCAACACAGACAATAGCAAAAAGTATCAACAATATTATTCACAGTCTATGCTTTGTAGTACATCCAATTTTTCATCCAACCAATCTTGGACAACTATTGACCACAAGAAAAATCTAGTTTAACCCATTAAGTTGCAGTGCTTTCCCAGTGACAAGTAAAATCGTCTGGCATTAGACAGAGTACAATAATCAAGTGGGATGTGCATTGGCTGCACTGAAAGAAAAGTTGTTATATATTATCTTTACCTTATAACAAGATAAATTAATTACATTATACAATGAACTGCAACTAGTAAGAACAAATAAGTCTTGAACATTAAAATTAAACAAACCTTTCAACACGGTTAAAACATGTTGCTTCATCAAGACCTCCAATAGCATACAGCATACCATTCAAGATACCAACAGACATTCCACGGCGACATATTACCATGGATTTGCATAGCTGCCATGAACCACTTGTAGAATCAAAACTTTCAACTGTATTCAAGTGCTCACTTCCATTATGACCACCAACAGCATAGATTACCCCATCAATCTCAGCAGCTGCAACATGTCGTCTCGGCATCAGTAGTCGAGGTCCAGGTGTCCAGCAGTTTTCAAGCCAGTTATAAATCTCAATCTTGCTAAATGGATCACCACCCTTACCTCGACCACCAATGGAAAATAACATACCAGAATAAGACTTTCTTGGAAATATTCGAGCTGATAATGGAACCTTCTCAGGACAAAGGTGGAAATTCTTTGCTTCATCAATGAGATCTCTGCACACCAAATTCTTGGAAACAAACGATTCTTTTTCCACCATTGATATCAGATATGAAACTGGCAACATTGGCAGACGGACATAAGGCATTAGTAGACCAATATGGTGCTGGCGTTTCGCGCTAGAATGACGTATCCATTTGATGACACTTTCAAAGACATCTTCCTCTTTAGGAACATTTAAATTCGATCCTGATAATAGTTGCTTCAAATGGTCAACACTTATATCAAGAAATTCTTGAGATTTTGTCACTTCTAAATAATGTAACTTGATAAATGCATCCACTTTCCGAACCAATTTTACGCAACCGTGGGCCTCCACAAAATCTCTAACACTGAGACAGTTTGAAATGCTGAGATGACTGTAGATAAAGTCGCAACAAGCATTGACTATGGAGTCGAGTTGTAGGATATTGGCACACTGAAGTAAGCTTTGTACATTATCAACATGAATCAATACTCGATGGGAATATATAAATCGAATTAATAAGAGAAAAATGTCTTCTTCAACGTCTTTAATGGTGATAACATCTTGGTCTGATTCTGACATTTTATTTGTAAACATTGCCTTAAAGTACGGGCTAACAGACGCCAGTACTATGCGATGAGCATGGATCTTTCTCTCGCCCACAATAAGAGTTACATCACAAAGTTCTCCAGAAGAAAAACATTCTTCCATTTTCTCAAAAGCAGTTGTACATGTGTCTGAAGCAAAGAATTCATAACTGTCTTGTGTACAATTCTCCGCCATATTTATATTGTTTCGGTTTCGGTCAAATAAATGCAATAAAATACAGACAGTCCTATATACGCGGGCAGGAAATGAGATAATTGCGGGCGGGATAATTATTAAAGGGGAAGTCAAGTCCGTTCTGCGCATCGGTTCTGCGCATCGGTTCTGCGCATAACAATAGAGGGCCCTCTGAGGTAAACATTGCCCAAATTTTGAATGTTTCGAATTTTTCTGAACACAAACTCTATTTCATATTCATGTAGAAGCATAACGAACCAAAATGGTGTTAGATATTCAGACAGTACATCATATTTTAAAAAATACAGCAGTTCAAAATGTAAACAAACCGTTTGTTTACATTACGGACTTGACTTCCGCTTTAACAAGAATGCAGGAATTCAAAGTATTCCAAAGTTCTATATACTTCTATTCTTATAGCTGAACCCTCTCCCTTTCCATTGTCTCTCCAAGTGCCTCCCACCTAGCGTCCTAGCCTCCTCCGAATATAATGGTTTTGAAAAAAACAATTTCCACCTGCGAATGGGTTTTGAAAAAACAATTTAACCTCGGCCGGAAAACACAGAGCAAGACTTGGACTCACTTGGACTGTGTCTCAGGCGCGGCGGGACAGGGGGGTGGGGGGTTATAGCCCTCCAGGAGTAAAAGTGGGGTATCTAAAAAAGATCAGAAAAAGACAGATGTCGCGGTCGTTGTGAGCGCAAAAGGACCACGTTATTTCAAATTCTACCTTGACGTGCAGATTCCCTAGTCTGCGAACCCAGACGTCTGCGAACCCTACGCTCATTCTTCGCTCGGAATGAGCGTGGGAAAGATGTCTGAGTTGAATGGGTTTGCAAACTTCCATGCACAATCCATTCTCGTACCCAGAGCCCTTCTTACGCGCGTTCGACCGAGCACGACGAGGGGCTCTGGCCAAATCCATATCAAACTGGCTTCTGATTGGTCACAACGAAATATATGGTTTATTATAGTAAATATGAATAAAAATACACAAGCGCTCCACGAAGCGTTGGTTTCCCTTTGAAAATTGGGAGAAAAGACATTATTAAAGTTGAAAGAACAGCAGTACGAAGCAGTTAGGAAGATTGTTGTTGATAATCGCCCACAAAAGCAGTAGATGTCGCTAATTTTATTTATTTAACTGATCAATTAGTTGATTGAAATTAATAGATTGAGACGTGATGTTCTCGTAGCAAAAAGTCAGCATATTTATGGGAGATGCTCGTCGTATTTCCAAATCAGTGATGTTAATCAAACAAATCTGTGTTACATGTTCAAAGTTGAAGTGCCATCTGAAGAGAAAATATTAAAGCCAGCCAGAATATGAAGTTAATTGTGATGACTATTTTCTTCCTAGAAACCGATTTTTTACAATTTTCAAATGATTTGCAGTATAGTATGTCTTATGTATGACTGTTGACTTTTAATAAAACACAAAAAAGTCTAAAAATCTGTACAACAGCGACTTAAAATCGAATATAAAATAGTGAGACAATCTCTCGTCTTCGTATCCGTAGCCATTACTGCTTTGGCAACGTTTAAGAGGGAAATATATACTAAATTTTTATCAACATGCATTGGGAACATCACGTCTTACCTACTAATTGATTTAAATAAATAAAATTAGCGAAACCTACCGCTTTTGTGGGGTTTTCCTGGAGAAAAACTTTCAAAACGAAACAAACCAGCCGGTACGACCATATCCACATGACTATATAGTCGGTAAAGTATGCGAGTAAATGGCGACTGTCAGTCGCGCATCATGTACACTTCCAATCCAAACGCTAATCCTAACCCAAACCCTAACCCTAATCCTAACCCCTAACCCTAACCCCACCTGCTAACCCCGCAACCTAACCGCACACCCTAACCCCGGCCAGCTACCCCTCCGGGGAACTAACCTCCCACCTCTCCTCCATCAAACAAGCAAGGACAGTTACACTTATAACTAAAACTTTTGTGCAGTGGTTACGGTTAATTACTAGCAGGCTCAGCCATACGACGGTGCACATTTTCTTCGACTATCAGTCGCCACTTTTCCGCATACTTTAGCGACTATCTAGTCCGCATAAAATGGTCGTACCGGGTGAACAAACAGAAAGCCGAAGTGTTTATCCGCGTTTGACGTTGAGCATGCGCAGTGTTTAACCGGATACCATGTTTTTATGGTATCCGGTTATGGATTTGGCCAGAGCCCCTCGTCGTGCTCGGTCGAACGCGCGTAAGAAGGGCTCTGGGTACGAGAATGTGCACAATCATGCTCCAAACTGGGAACTAACTGTTCTACCCGGGGGCGGGGTGGATTAGTATCATCAGTAAGCAAAAGACCCTGGATACGAGGATGATCAGTAAGTTGGGACCGGGCTTTTGCGACTTTGCGTAGAAGGTATCCCATTGGCATTGTGACATTGAAACTAGACTAGCCCCTAGTCCTCTGTGCACGTCTTTTATTTTCCAGTGAGCCGCCTACCTCGTAGCCTGGGATAATCAGAACGTGAGTTGATTGGTCATGCGAATACAATGAAGAGTCAGTGTAAATAATTTAGCAATTACTGCTGCTAAATGTACAAACATTATTGTTATCTGTTATTTACCATAAAGAAACTGTTTGATTACCTGGATAAGGGTTAGATTAAGATTAAGATTAAGATTATATTAGGGTTAGGGGTTGGAGTTTGGGTTAGATTGAGGTTAGGTTCTTCTATTTCAATCTATATCCCAATAAGTTATTGCTCGGATTTATTGTATTGAGAATTTCGGACGTGTTTAACAATTTACTCACATAGTTACTCAAAGGTCGAGCTAGCATGCTAACATTTTGGAAAGGATTCTTGCCCTCGAAAACAATAGTCAATAGACCTTATTCATAAATCGTGACGAGGCCTCGTATCCTAGGATACGGGGAAAAAACGCGGGAAAACAAGCGAAAACTGCTTGACAAGCCAAATTCAGATGCTATATATCGACTTCAACGGCTTGTTTCTTGTTGCTTTTTGCGATTTATAACGATTTTTGTGTGTATTTTAAGACTTTGTGCCCACAACGAAAGCGGGAAACGAGTATATTATAAAAGCGACCGGTTTTTCTCCCGTTTTTTTTGTGGAAAAAATGACAAAGTAGCGACAGTGTTTATCCAGAAGCGAAAAACAGCATTTTACTGAGATTTTAACGTCAATATAAAGGTTTATATTCCGTGAAAAATCAAGACAACTATGGAATGAAAGTATAATTTTTCGAATTTGACATTAAAATGAAAGAAAACAACAGGTCAAAAATCACAAGAGAACGTCAAATGTCATTGATTCGTACGGGAAAATATGAACTATGGCTGTGGCTCGATAACATTCTGCAAGCAGCTTACAAGTTTAAAAAATGAAGGCTACATTACCTGAGTGAGTTGTAATCTTATTTCTTCAACAATAGTTTCATATTTCTTACGATTTTGGTATTGTATAGACGTTTTGTAGCCTTGTTGGTTGTTTGTTTTGGCCATACAAACTACGACAATGATACAAACTAGTGAAAGTCAAAGGTTTCCTTTTTCGATTGACTCCAGCATCTTTTGCTTTAAATATCATGTTATATTTTCTCAGAAGTATTTTTTTCAACTTTCAAACTCAGTTTTATAGATATTATTTTCGAAAAAAGCCGTAATATTGACGATAAAAAGCTGCCATAGCCGACAGCAAAAAAACATTTTGTCAATTTTCCCGCGTTTTTCCCCGTTTCCTACACTGGTTTCCTAGGATACGAGGCCTCGATCACGATTTATGAATAAGGTCTATACCATGTTTAACCACAGGTTAACTCTTGTTATTAATCTGAAACAAAAATTCCTGTCATTTGGAGAACATGTATGAAGAAAGGCATTTGAAGTCTTGTTGAAAAATTTTACTTTTGCTGGGTAAAATTAAAAAAATATTCATGTGCTGAGAAATAATTAGCCTGGTTGGTAGGCTCATGAGACTGGGAGAACTGCCACACAGGTTAGGAAATATCTAAACTTGACGAACTTTGTTTTAAAAATTGGGCCCTCCTTGGAAAAATAGTACAAGCCTGTGCATTATATTTTCATTTCTTCTGATGTTATTTTAAATGTTCTGGATTCGTCTGTAATTAAGTAGGATTATTGTGTTAACTGGTTATTTCAATCACCAAAACACATTAAAATAGGCCCCACAATGGCACTTTACCGAATCTAGAATTTAAATATTTTCCTTAAAAACCCTAAAAAAGACTTTAAAAAATGACTGCATCCTTTCACTGCATGCGGAGAGACTCCAACCTTGAAATTTGAGCACCTAAGATCTTGGACTAGAAAGAGCAGAGGGTTCTGTTTCAGAATCTTGGGGAAACGTAAGGCAATCAATAATCAGTGAAAGGAATCCTATATAACGTAGTTTACTCATTCATCACCGAACTATATTAGCACTATATTTCGTCTCTACGCGAAAAAATATTTCGAGAATAGTATGATTTTCCTCCCTTATAAACAAAAATACAAAATTAACCTTACAGTTACAGTTAGGCTACAGTTACAGTTACAGTTACAGTTACAGTTACAGTTACAGTTACAGTCACAGTCACAGTTACAGTCACAGTTACAGTTACAGTTACAGTTACAGTTACAGTTACAGTTACAGTTACAGTGCGATATTATATCGGCGAAATTAAAACTGTCACTTTAAGTAAATCCAGTGGGTTGCCTGCAAATTTCGTTGTCGTAATTACGGCATTTAATTACAAAACGTTTTATGTTTAACAAATGAATTATTAAGAAAGAACAATTATTGATTCAGTTGGTCAGCTGCAGCAAAATAGAAACGTTATTTTTATTGTCAAAGAATACAGCACGTACAAATTATTGGCATGACATCATTTGCCACGAAGTGCCACTGAGCAGATTAAGTAAATTTATTAGAATTAAACTTCGAAGAAATTATTTAAGCACAGTGCATCATAGTGTAAGTTGACAAATTCGTTCTAACACGCAGACTTTCAGGAGGTACTTAAGAGGTTTGTATGCACATGGTCTGACATTCACATTATGGGTATTTTAGTAGTTATTTCAAATGTAAAATTACCCATCTAGCCGGATCCATCTCTACATTTCTCTACACACGTAAATCGTAATATAATACACATTAGTGTTATAGAAGAGAGATCTATAAATCAATAGTCCATGAGCGCATCGCCATCAACTATTTCTTCAGCATGCATGATGTCATATTTACAGACCTTTACAGACATAGCTAGTCAAAGACGAACTAATAACGTTTTCGTGCAGATGTTGTTATTTCTTTACTGTCTTTGTCAAATAACTGTGAAATTTTCATTTTGGGATATAGCAAGTAGTGTCGGCAAGCATTTTGTCCTGCAAAATAATACAAATAAAAATGTGATCAATATTTCACTACGACACTAGTCAAAATTTTTACTCAAAACCGATGAAAACGACAAAAAAGATACTAAATTATAGCTCTATTTTGCATAGATTGGGATGTGTGACATCAAAAACAACACGTTACAAGAAGCGCAATCCGACGTGGAATCACTGGATGAACAAAATATATGTCTCATAATAATTTCAACACTGGGTATTCTCTTGAATGGGTTTCTACTATTTGGAATACGTCTTCCTAAAACTTGTTCAGATTTCGTTCGAAATTTAGCTATCGTTGATCTATGCACGTCCGTTACCTCAGTTTTTTGGATATTTCGTGGAATGATTTCCTCCAAACCTTCACTCACGATTCTCTTGATAACATTATCTTGGACGTTCGTTTTCATTTCATTCCTAACAATTTTTGCTATTGCTCTGCAGCGATATATCGCAGTAGCGTACGCTTTATGGACACACTCAGTTATGAAAAACAACTTCAAGTTATTGAGGATGTTATCAGTTTCTACCTGGTTAATATCAATCATCTTCTGTACTGCAAGACTATATCTTCATTGGGATATTGTCGCGTTCATCATCACTATAATTTTTGAAGTGCTCATCTTATCTACCATCATACTTTATTTCATGACATTCAAATCATTTCGTCGATACAAATTTAACGATCGCCAAGGTGATTTTTCTAATGACAATCACTTAAAACTTCAGTTGGAAAAGGAAAAAAAACTGACAATAACCGTGTTTTGGGTGTCAGGAGCTCTCATTGTTGGCGTTCTACCCTACATCATTCTCCTACAATTAAATATAACCAAAACACTTTTTAACACACTTGATGTTTTGAAATGCAACAAAACATTTGGAGAATTTACAAGTTACTGGATTTTGCTAGAAATGTTGGCATTTAGTTTAAATCCTGTTATTTATCTTGCGCGTTATCAAGTAAACCGCAGTAATTTGAATCGTATTCGACAGACGTTACTGAGTTTTTTCCCAAAACGAAATTTCAGAATTTCTGCAGAAGGAAATGAAACCAATACGATTGAACAGACAATCTAGAACAGTTTGGTGAAGACAAATGCGCAGGTATAGTTTCTACATGTGGAAGGGATCAAGGTTGCAAGGGATCGAGTGTACAGTATACACACAGCTGTATTTAGCGTAATCAACGACAGCCTACCCTGTGATGTTCATGTTTTTGTGTTGAGACTTGAGAATTTGTCAAGAACGCGTGTTGACGACATTCTAGAAGTTTCATGAATGAGCAACCAACGGCAACGGAGCAGATGTCGTATTTTAGCAGCTTGTTTTTTGTTGATTTGGATTGCTTCTGTCAATGGTCCGCATGTGTTGTTCTTTAGTTACTAAAACAGTCAGGCCTGACCGGTTTCTAAGAGGAACTGCAAACCGTAACTATATCTATATGTGCAAACGAATCGTGCTCGTAAACTGAACTTTTCTCATGTTTTAGTTATATTTCACTCCGGATTAAAATTGGGGGGTTTGGGTTTGAATGAATTCAGTAATTTGTGGTTTCTGTCGCCGGGGTTGGGGTGTTGTCGGTGGGGGAGTTTTGTTGGTATCCCGAGAAACTTGCTACAAAGTTCTGGGTAACGATCTGAGTAACGGTTGATGAAACAGCATAAAAGCACTAGTTAGCACTGTTGTAAACAACTGTATATATAACACCATTTTGAGAGGATATACAGGGTGTATCAAAATAAAGGCAATTCATCTTTTGTGCTTAATAACTTTCGAAATACTATTTCTAGTTAAACGCTTTTAAGCTTACTTCAAAGTCTGTTCTTTTCTCTTTCAAACAAACTATTAACTTTCCAATGCTAGTAATAATTGCACAGGAAAAGATTTAGTAAAACCTATCATTTTTAGTTGCTGTTTAATTATGCAAGTTTACTATGTTATTGTTTAGTCGGTTTAAATGTTAGAATTTTCTTCTTTAAACTTTAATGTTGTCGTCACTACATCTGGAAAACCACGTAAGAACAAATTAAAAGTATTTTAAAAGAGACCAGGTTGTTTGAAAATCCCAAACGAATGCTAAAAATCGTCAAAACATTCTGGTGTCTGAGCCAGAGTGTCATCGAATTGCGATGTAATGTAAACAGAAATTATAGCAAGTTGATGTCAGTCAGCTTAGATGGTCCAAGCCAAAATTATATCGCATTTGAAGTTTCAAACTGAGTTAAAAATATTGGAAGAAAAGCAGTAATTATACTTATTGTTACAATCCATTTAATAAAATGCAACATTTTTTTGTTTTAATGAAAAATCAGTTATTTTCATGAGAACGATTTCAATTGTTATTCCATCTCAATTTTTTTAATCTCCAATCGCAATAACGTAAAGTATTATTAGCCGCGAACCAATGAGTCAAATTTAAGAAACAACCCACTGTTAAAAAGCTGAATGGCTACGCTTTAAAATGAATGTAAACTTTAACGTTTTCGTCTATTATTTGTTTAGCAATTTACATTTCAGTCGAGGATTGCGCTTTTTTTTATACACCCTGTATACAATTTCGTTGCGAACACATCTCATGCAGTGTCACTATAAGGTTTGAGATTTTTTCACAATGTATATATCTAATACAAATGATAGCGGGTTAATTTAATATAAGAGGATATATTTAAGATGTTACTGCATGAGATTGTCATTTTGTGCTTTTTACTGAGTTCATGATTAATAGACGGTAGACATTCTTGTAAATTAGTGGTTTTTCTAATCTCGACTGTAGATGAATGGGTCATGAATGGCAGTTGAGGCAAGGACAGCTCATGGCTTATCTTTACTTCGTTTTCTTCATCTGGGGACGGTTGTTCAAAGCGCGATTAACGCTAATCG
This sequence comes from Paramuricea clavata, assembly GCA_902702795.2. NCBI lineage: Eukaryota > Metazoa > Cnidaria > Anthozoa > Malacalcyonacea > Plexauridae > Paramuricea > Paramuricea clavata. The sequence continues at coordinate 10,422 of CACRXK020001667.1, forward strand.
TGAGTTAAATTTAACCTATTGCTTTGGTTTACGCATATCAGGACGTCTGTTTAAAACATTAGAAAATTAAAACTTCTGATGATCCAGGCAAGATTTCTGAAAACAATTTCCACGTTTATAAACAAGCTGCTGGGAAGTATGCTTTAAATTTCACGTTAACCCTGCTGAAGAAGGCCAAGATTAAGCTAACCGCCATTTGAACATGCACGTTAACCGGCCCATGAAGACTAACCTCCCCCTTCTTCAATCATGCAAATGCATGCTCCGTGGTCCCTGAAATTATTGGTCTCATATATGGCCCTCGTATATGTGTTGATGCTCGTGTTGGAAAGACTGTAGTGCTGCAATCCGCCAGATTCCCTATGGAGTATGGTTGTATTCCTGCCAGAGTTAGGTCTAACTAAATTTATAAAATATAATTTTGAATACATTCGAAATTTTCATCCACAAACCCTTTAAGATTGTATAAAAAAGAGTTAATGCAACTTTGGCATGGTACCGTGCATTACGTACTTATAGTACTAGCCGATCTTTATCTGATATATTACCGAAATCAGTAGAGTGTCTTTTCCGGAAGTTGAAAAGACAGTCAAAAGCGAGTAGAAACTTTCATGTTTTATGACGTCACGATGAAAGAATGTAGCGTGGAACTTGTAAGTTATTTTACTTATTAGTAACTCCCTGTAGTAACTTTGCATTTCTTCTCCCAGTGCCTTCCCACGAATAAAAGTTCTCCCTAGTGTGAGGCGGTTTCTACAAAAAACCGAAAACCGACCAAAAAACCCGAAAAACCCGAGTGAACAGGTTTTTTTAAAAAATGTGTTCGAAAATCGGTTTAAAAAAGACAACAACACACGCTATTGAATATTTTGACCTGTCTTCGCAGACGTCCTCCTTTATTACTAGCGAATCAAAATTCACCATCCTTGATCCGCTTATCCATTCAAGACTTCAAGCTCGCGCGAAATTGTAGAATGATATTTATAACGTAAGGTATTTTGAAGATGTCATCAAATTTCAAACAAAATCTCTTTAGTTTTCGTGTGTAAATGCCAAAACTTGATTCATTTGCAAGGAACTCGTATAAGTATGTTTCGATTTTGGTTTTCCCCCGGTCTTTTCGGTTTTCCGGTTTTTCTCCAAAAGTATAAACATCGTCATCGAGTAATTCGGTTTTAAAAAAAACATCGTTTTTTTTTCGGTTTACCGAAAAACCGCCTCACCTAGTTTCCCTTTGTTCAAAAGCTTGTTTTGTGTTTGGCGAGCCATTGTCACTTTGTCAAACTAAATAAAGTTACTAAGTAAGTAAAATAACATACAAGTTCTATGCTGCATTCCTTCACCGTGACGTCATAAAACATGAACGTTTCTACTGGCTTCTGACTATCTTTTCAACTTCCGAAAAAGACACTCTACTGCAGTGCTTCCATTTTCAAGGAAATTTCCTTTTCTAAGGAAATTCTACTGTCGAAAAGGAAAATCTAAGGAAGAGAAAAAATCTAAGGAAATCTAAGGATTTTTTCTGAGAAAAACTTAAATATTCACCCAAGCGCATTAGTGCAGAAGAAGGTTTCCATTTTTTTAAATTTTTGAGTGAATTATCAATTATCTTTAATTAAAAATCTGTTTTTAACTTTTTCCTCGTGTTTCCGAAAATTTCGGAAAGTTTTTAAGCGATGGGATTTAGTAACTTTTGGCGCCAAACGTTGTGAATAGTTAATTAATCATATCAATGTAAAGGTATCTCTTGTAAATTCATAACAAATATTTAATTTTAAACAGTATAATAGCCTGTGGTTTTTAGCTAGCCCATATCTTTGTTAATTGTGCTATTTTGTGCCTTGAAAATTAATTAAATCCTTTGTATTGCTGCAAAATCACTGCAAACTGCTTCATGAAATTTCAAGGAATTTTCAAGGAAATAACATATACAATCTAAGGAATTTAGAGAAATTTTGTTGACAAAAATGAGAAATTTTGATTTTAAAAATGGAAGCACTGCTCTACTGATTTCGGTAATACAAACTCGAGCTGAAGCCGAGAGTTTGTATATCAGATAAAGATCGGATGCGAATGTTTTAATTAACGTACTTAAAAAACGACCCATCTTATGAGTTCATTGGCGAAGTAATTTTAAAAATAAACATTGTCTATGCGGAAAAAATCAAAGCTGAAGTTTAATATGTAAATCAGGACAAATCTTTATTCGATTTACAAACATTGAACATTCATTTCTTTTGAATTTTCTTCATGAATGAATTATTAATGATATTTTAAAGGACAGTTCAGCCTTTTGAATGACCGTTTTTAAGCGCATTTCAGCCCTTTTAATTGAAAAAACTAAAAACATTGAATTTACTGATTTTGAATTATGCATAATTGATTTTCCTAGTTAGTTTTTTCAATTAAAAGGGCTGAAATGCGGCCTTTATGCGGGTTTTTTAGGTGTCGAATGACACCTTTCTTTCTTATATATTATTGCGATAAAAACAAGTAACCAAATCCGATCCGATTGGAGGTCCAGATCTGACTCCGCTACCTCTCCGGTAATGGTAGTCAAATCTGAACCTCTATATTGCAAGCTTCGAGAAACTGATGTTAGTGAATATTAATACTTCTGTTCAATTGTCCAGACGTCAAATTTGCCAATGGAATAAGAAAGGTAAAGTAATGAACTTTATTATATGGCAAGCATTTGTTTTGATGAATTGCGCAATTTGATTGGCTGCTGACGAGGCAGGATTCTCCCGTATTGCTTTGGTATTGCCCACGGGCTGACGGGCAATACGCAATTTTTATTGCCCTGCGACCATAAGTAGCCCAACAATCAGTGGTATTAATTCATTTCTGTTCAATAAAATCATACTACTACTCAGTCCCCAGTCGGGGAATGAGTAGTAGTATGATTTTATTGAACAGAAATGAATTAATAATTTTATTGTTTTCATATTTGTTGTGTTTGATTAAATGACGAAATGCCTCGTATTTTTCTTGAGATACTATCCAAACTGTGTTAGTATTCTATATAAAAGGTGCTGTAGAGTAGTTTTACTAACCAAGAAAACATTTTTTACAATTGTTTTTTTTGCAAATGTTTCGGACTTTGTACTTTGCCATCGCGTGACCTTTTCCCCCCATTTTTTACAAACGTACAATGCCATAAGATAAAAAATTTACTGACCCCAACCGTTCGGGCAGCGGCCTCGGTCAATACAGCAAGACCTCGGTTGGATATTTTCCCGTACGTACTACTACTGCCCGAGCGGTTGAGGTCAGTAAGTTATTAATATGTATTTGGCAGTGGCGGCGCCAGGGGGGGGGGCAAGGGGGGGGCAAATGCCCCCCCCAAATTATTTTTTGCCCCCCATTTTGCCACCCCCCCTCAAAAAAAATTATTAGTCACTAAGAGCGACTAAAGGCTACACAAGCGTTCTGTCGTTATCGGAAAATGTATGGCTTATAAGTTGTCATTACTCATATTAGTGAATGCGCGTATGATGAAACTGTTTTTTACAGTTTCAATATTAGTTTGTAAATCTCTGAATGGTAAAACTTGCCAATACTCCAATAATACGTTTCAAAAAAAGACAAAAAAGCTTTAGTTTTGCAGAGTTAAATTCTCAAACGTGTAAGGAAATAATAAGATGAAAGTATCACGAAATCATTTGAATAAACCACATCGCATATATGGGGGGCGAATGTCCTGAAGAGGGGCGATATTCCTAGGGTATTCGCCCCACCCACTGGGAGGCGATATTCCTAGGATATTCGCCCCCCGGGGGCAATATTCCTAGGAATATCGCCACGTTTTGAGGGGGGGGCGAATTTCCTGGGGGGGGGGCGACCTTTTTAAAAATTCTATCTTGCCCCCCCAAAATTTGAGTTTGCCCCTCAAATGCCCCCCCAAATTTGGAAGCCTGGCGCCGCCACTGGTATTTGGGAATGGGAGGCCTATGCATGGCAAGTTCGAGCCCAAATTACTAGTGAAATATTTACCTTACTCAGGAAATAATGTTTTCAACTCGGTTTACTTGTGCTTGTGTTCTTGTTTATCAGTTTGTCAGTAGGATATAAGAAAGTACCAAACAGTTCAATTCAGATGCCAAGGACATACGGCCAGCTCCAGAGGCCGCGGAAGCATTTCGAAAGTGAAGGAGCATTGGCCCAAAGGGATATGACCAAAACCAAACGATTTTATGTGGTTCACGAGCCGAAAATGTTTGAAAATATGGAGTCTCTGTAACGTCGGAAATGGCCATTACAGAGTCTTTACTGCTGCAAAAAGGGCACTTTATTTCCAGCGAAAGAGGGCGTTCATTCAAGAAATAGTTTTTTCGTTCTTTAAATGGGGCACTTTAGCCCAGGAAAAAGGGCACTTTTTCAATTTTTAAAAAAGTGTGTTATGTGTGTATGTGTGTGTGTATGTGTGTGTGTGTATGCATGTGTGTATCATACATTATAAGGACCGCGGTCAGTTTTTACACAGACATTACGGGGACTCAAGATTTTGTGAGGACCTGGGTCAAGTCCCCGAAAAGTAGATATACAGTAACTCCTTCTTACGTGTGGAAGATATACAGTAACTCCTTCTTACGTATACTGTTATTATGAGCATTAAAGATGAGGAGAATTAAGAGTTTCCACCTATACTATTGATACATCGTATAGTCTTGAAACAAAACACAGTCTCTCAGATAGTGCGTATCTCAGTGTGTGTGTGTGTGTGGGGGGGGGGGACAAGACCCCATCCCCTGTTCCGCGGCCTCTGGCCAGTTCTCATGGAAGATCCTCTCTGTTACAATGTTGTTGTTTGACTATATGGTAATTAATTAAGCAACACGTTTCTAATTTAAGAACAGGATGAATGCATGATGTCATTTCCTCACAAAATTTGCGATTACAGCTGCTAAGTCATCATTGAGTCACTGATCAGTCTGATGCAAAGGTGCCAAAGCATTGCTCTTAAAATTAAACAAGAACTGAACTATTTAAAAGGTAGGAAAAATATCAGTGATGAAATGTTCCGGAAAATATCGAAAATTGCCAGGCTCGCACTTGTATAATTTTGAGACATTTTTTCTCTTCTTAGGGTTAATCATGATGTGCGGTAATGCAGGAAATAACACGACTCATGTGACTGAAACTAGAAAACATTCCCTACAAGTTCCAGATATATTCCTTATGTTTGTTGCTTTACTTGGGGTACTTCTCAATGGACTTCTACTAATTTTTGGCAGAAAAAATCTTCCTAAGTCTTGTTCAATATTTATCTGTAACCTAGCGGCAGCAGACTTGGCCACAGCGCTCGTAGCTCTCGTGCTTGGCTTCCGAAGACTGATTACCTGCAAACTGTTCCGTAGAATCATCGGAATCATATCCTGGTCTACAGTATTGGCCTCGTTCCTAACTCTCCTGGGTATCGCTCTGCAAAGATACATAGCTGTTGTTCATTCTGTATGGTCTCACTCCAGAATGAAAAATCATCAATGGTTTTATAAGTTGATAATAACTGGAATCTGGTTAGTGGCTCTCGTTTTCGCGCTATTCCTGCATTATTACAGTCGTGTTACCATGCTCATTATTACATGTTTGTCAGAAATTATGATCATCATGATAATCGTTCTTTATTTAAAAATTTACTCGTCGTTCCGGAGCTACAGAGTAAAAGATAAGGAGGGCATTTTTGCGGCAAATGAACGTCGTTTAACTTTTAATTTAAAGAAAGAAGCCAAACTATCAATGGTTGTATGTTGTGTTACAGCAATGCTCGTTATTGGTGTCCTACCAAACGTTATTATTTTACAGACCATGCAAATAATGGCTCTCTCTGGTAAAAAAATAAAATGTATGAAAATTTTGCACGATGTTAACTCGTACTGGGTCGTTATAGAAGTTTTGGGTTTTAGTCTTAACCCACTTATTTATTTCTGGCATCTTCAGATGTCAAATAAAATTAGTAGTGATAGCAGTATTGAGAGATTTCGTCATACACTTGGTTTTCCAAGGGCAAAGAGGAGAATCGTTCCTGAACTAACTATTACGCAAAGTCGACCAACTGAAATGACAAACTCTGTGTGTTTAGCTGAAAAAGAAACAACGCAAGTGAGCAATACAATGACAAGCAGCTGCTAGCTGGATAAATAATGGAGGAAGCAAGTACAAGCCGAAATAAACACCGACGTAGTTACCAAATAAAGTAAAAATCATGTAATTAAAACTATCCATATTATTTTCCTTGTTTTCATAATTTAGCTTAGCTTAGTATGAGGGTGAACAAGAACCGGAAGGGGGCGGAGGGTGAGGCTAGTACTTTGAGCCTTGAAATGTCACTAGGGATTGTATTATATTAGTATAGGAAAACTTTAAACTTTGAATAAAACGAACATCGTATATTGTTCAGTACGTATGTACACTCAGACAGGCATGGCAATAGAACATATTCGTGGATACGGACTTCCCAGTTGGCAACAATCATGTACAACAAAATCAATTTTATCGCTACGCTATTGTAGATAATATGATATGTAATGCCGGTTGGATTTATGTATTATATACATTCTACATCTGCATTTAATTCTTCGTTTTTGATAGTTGTACTAATTGGATTTATATTATACAAACTTTGATTTTATTGTACATAATATAGAAACTAAATATATTTCGTCGATGTTTCATATCTGCGTTTATTTTTTGCGTGTTTTGTTGCGATTAGTGTTCTGTACATATCTGATTTATTGGCGAAATGATCCTGAGATAGGTGAGCAATATAAGAAGTATATTTAAAAATTATAAAGGTGAACTATCCGATATTTTTTTTGGGGGGGGGGAGGGGAGACTGGATAGACTTTCATTATCATTTTTTTTAATCTCTTAATGCCGCTCGATCTTTTTTTCGTTCACGGATATTGCACGATTTCTTTTATTTCGTGAGCACAATAAAAAATGTAGTGCTCGATATTTTCTTTTATATAATACCTTATTGAATTCTGATCGTTTAATTGGCTGTTTATGGTCACGTGATATTGAATAGAAAATTCTATTTCCCAAGAGTGCAATGGAATACGTTCCATTGCACTCTTGCGAGTGCAATTGTACTATACGTTTTATTCCATTGCACTCTTTGTGCTTTCGATAAATCGCATCCGTCAAAATGCTTCTCGTACGGTGATCGCAGTTTATTTTAACCCGATATTCGAAACTCAGTAAATGGGATTTAATGCAAATACGACTCATCAAAATGGCGGGAGCTTACAGTAAACCTTTTAATATTAGTCTATTTTGGTATTATATAAAACAAATAATGAATGTTTCTATTCGTGCAATGGTAAGAATATTTTC
>CACRXK020001667.1:17961-51226 GCA_902702795.2 Paramuricea clavata
CCCCCCCCCCCCCCCCCCCCCCTCAAAAATGAAATGGTCCGCCCTAAAGGCTTGGCTTTATGAGTCGGTTATTGATGTACCCTTAGAACGCAACCTCTGAATTACCGCTGTATATCTCTAAAATTTATGCGGAATGATACACCATGCTTCCTGTTCAGTCGGTTGTTTTTGCTAACCAGCATGCAACTCGGGCCGATTGTACAAAGGCCTGATAGCGTTATTCACTGGATAGTGATTTTTTCGACAGCTGTAAAAATGCTAAAAAATTACAAAGCTGCAGACATGAACCTCACAAATAATAAATAGAAACTTCAATTTATAAATGCAAAAGTTTCAGTACCGTAATTAGAGTGTTCTGCCCGACGGATTTCCTTTGAAAGCGATTGCTTTTACGGTATGTGAACATGAATATATGAATATGTACTCCCCCCCCCCCCCCCCCCCCCCCACCCTCAATTATATTATTTATATCCCGTATAGTTACGGCCCTGAAAAGTTTAATCTGGCGGGTCATATACCAATCAACCGAAAGTTTTGGAAAAAAACGGTTACTATACCAGGTGGGTAGCCGGGTAGCGCTATCCGGTCTTCATGCAGCTGGCTCCAAACATGTTGGAGACAGAGGATTTTGCTATGCTACAAAAAAATCTTAAAAAAGAGTCAGAATTACTTTTCATGTTCGTTCATGTTTCTTCCAGCAATCTTGCAGCTTGTGTTAACAAACCGAATTTCCTCTTTTCCTCGCACGCCTTCACGTAAAACTTTGAATAAATTTTTGCTATTCTGGACCCTTCCTTTTCTCTGCCTTGACCACCCAGTTACCATGATCATAATATTGTGTCAAAACTTTCAGTGCCCGAACACTTTGCACGAGTTCTGACAATTCGTCTTTTATAAAAACATGATAAAATCTTTTAAAACGTCCTACTTGTGAACTGGAACTTTCACCATTTCCATTACAGCTTATTGAATCATTTATCCCTCGATGCATCCTTCCACTGTTGTACTCTAAGATAGCGTTATCGCACAGAGAACTCCTTTTATATTGTTTTGTTTTATCCAGCTTTTGCTTAGATTTCACTGATAAAACGTCACTACCTTTTACTGATGTTACAAGGCTATTGCCATTGCAATTTGTTTGGCATTGGTAATATTGATTGGAATCTGTTTCATCGAACTTTCTTCCATCGTCAGACTGTAGTTTTCGTCCTTTGGAAAACGAAAAACTTTGCAGTTTTTCTTTCAACTCTGCAGTGAAATTATTGATAGAATTTATGAGCGATGAATTGCCTTGTTGCTCTTCATTATCAGATAACTGATCGTCATCAACGTTACTAAAAAAATCTCTTGTATTTGTCTCATTTGGCAGCTTAAATCTTGAATCTTCATTTTCAGTATTAGTTACACTCTGTTCGTCTAAACATCCATTTGTCTGAAAATATGTCCTTCTCGTATTTATATTATTTGTTTGTATATCATGATCGTCAAATCCATTCCCTTCTCTTTTCTCGTTTTCAAGCGTCCATGGAACTAGCACATCGTGAGAACTAAACTAAAATGAAAACGAATTCTTCTGAAATTACTTTCTCTTATTTGAAAGAGCATGGAAAACTTTTTTACAGGTTTTTCAAATATTTCTTAGTACTTGAAATATTTTGAATGAAAACATTATAAATGACCGAGCTGACCGGCATCTTGGACGATGTGGGACTCGTTTGAACGTGGCTTTATGTCACAACCGTCATTAATATGAGCCAAAAATTATTACAGTAACAAATTGACTGGCAACCACTTCTATAATTGTTATTCGGTCACCTTGGAGAAATAATTTCTAACCCTGTTTACGACCATACCAATTAAAACCACCGTTAATGAGATCAAAAATTAATCCAAAATGGCGGACTGTGCATTGCTTTCAGTCAAAATATTTCAAGAGCAAAGCGAGATAGGAAAAATCGGTAAAAGAGTTTTATTTATAATTGTTTCAGTGTTCACAAATGAGACAGACTAAATTGTTATCGTTATATCCCTTTAACAGTTATATAATTTTGCACTTTAACATCGAGGCAACATTGGTAACCAAGGAAACATTACTGATGAATGAAAACTGGAATTTTTATTTCGAGTCGTGCCCAAACCACACCCACTTTTACGACTACACTCCATTTCTTAACTCTCCTGATGTACCATGAGAGAGTTAGCGTAAATGATATGAGATAATGATATGAGAGTTACCAATTCTTTAATTTTGTGTTAATAAGGTTGGAAAGCACTAACGGTTAACAGCATCTTAGTACAATTTCTTCTTTCTGCATGTGTAGCCGTTCAAGTAGTTAGAATTTTCAATACTACCGTATAGTTTTTCGATTGACGGAAAGAGATTTATTATAAAACGTTGGGAGATTTAATTGGGAAATTGGGTTTGGTCGTTAGAATGTACGTAGGCGTGGTTTGAACGTTGCAAAATCTTCATCCTCGTACCCAGAGATGACCGTAGCACCAGAGTGTGAGAGAAAATAGCCTGAGTGCGAGGTTGTAAATTGTCCTGATTCCTTCCGATATCTATTTGACAAACCAACATGACGTTCCGAAGATGAAATGTTTTCGCGAAGCCAATCATTCCAATAAAATCGACAGAACATTCAAAACACAGTATAGAGTAATAAATAGTTATTAGTATCTACATACACACCTTTCTTTGTTTTTGTTCCCACGCCCAGACATAAATCAGGATTTGACCTCCAGGTTTAAGAATACGTGCAAGTTCTTTGACACTTTGTAACCTTCGTTCAAACGAAGCAAAATGATGAATTACACCCACTGATATAACTGCATCCATTGTTGAAGGACGGTATGGTAAATTCAAGTTGTTCGCAATGATTATATTTTTATGACGTTCATAAGCTAGTTGAGATAACTCTTGACAGATATCCACACCATGAACAACAATGTCATTTCTTACTGCTAGGTACTTGCCATTTCCACAGCCTATAGCAAATTTTATCAACGGTTAAGATACGGGTTAACATGAATAATTTATTAATACTGGATATCTCTATCAGCCTGTTTTAAAGTACTATTTAATAAACGAGCAGGAGTGTTTTATTAGGTTTAAAAGCCACGGCACGTGACATATTATGGTTGACATGATTTGCCAATAAGCTTATGAATTATTAATGAGTGTTTGAAATTAGTATAATCTTCTCTCTAAAGTTCCAGTGGAGATAATCACTTAAGGTGCTCCATATGGTAATCCTCCTAAAACCCCATATACAAAATCGCGAAAACAAAACTTTATGCCACATACTGAACAAACCTGGTACCGGTGGTCATTCATTTCCGCAACCTCGTTCCCAGGCTCTTTGCTCTTGGGAAGCTTCCCAAGAGCAAAGAGCCTGGGAACGAGGTTGTCATTTCCGCGGGAATGTGAACTACCACCAATAACAATAACCAATATGACCTGAGGTGGTGAATTGCTTACGCCATCTTGCGTCATTGCTCGTGTTGTATAGCGTTTTGCATGTCAACTGCTAATATCGTTAAAAAATCCAATTTTTGAAACACTGTGCGCTATATCTCATTATTTTGTCTGGTGACCTATGCTCAAATTTTGCATGCTTTAATAATTTGAAAGGAGAAACATGAAAATATTTGAACATTCTGATATCCACGATGTATAAAACCCAAAAATGCGAAATTTAAATGCCCAACTGTTGTATTATTTAAAGTTGTATCGACCCACCTCTCATGTACATTAGGCGAAATTATAATCAGACAATGTATATTCCAGGAAGGGATGAAAGGCACAATCATGCACTGAGCACTGACTGCACAGGCAATACTGTTGCTCGTCGGTCGTGCAAGTATGAAAATCATAATCAAAACAATAAGTAGATAGTGTAAGCAGTGATATAGGAGGGGCTATTCTATCTTGTACTTGGGAGATTTGATTTATTATATTGATCATTTGCAGAATTACTGAAGTCTTCTTACTGGAGCGTCGCATTTTATACGCATAACCTCAATCCTCAATTTTATTTTGAATTTTATTCAGTATTATACATAATGTTTGTAAGTTTGTAGGTAACAATTTGAAGGATCCTAAGGAAAAATTTTTAATCACGAAAACGAGGCTGTACAGCCAACGTTCAGTACTTTCCAGAAGGACGTATTAATTTTAAAAATATTCAAGTGCGTCTTATTTCTTGAAATTGGTTAGGGTAATTTTTTGAAATATTGTAGGGTATAAACGGCCCTCTCCTCCGCAGATGCCTTACGTGACCTTTCGTAAGGGGGAAAAGTAATTACGCAAAGTAAATGTACAAGTAGATGTCTTGGTTTCAGGTTTCAACGAAAAGAGAAGTGCATATGAAACGAAAATGTTTATTGTCTGATTTAAAAAAACTATAGAGCAACTTCTTTTGCAGTTTTTCGTTCCGTTGCTTCGTTTTCTAGATATTTCAGTTAGTTTGATGCACGTGTCATGGTTTCCACGCCACAAAGTGCAACCATATAATTAACAGTTATTCCACGAACTCAAGTCGAATATGAGCTGATAGCCGATGAGGCGCGTAGCGCCGAATCGGCTATCGCTCATATTCGACGAGAGTGAGTGGAATAACTGTTTTATTATATACACAAGGTCTGAATTCACAGACTTTGCTTTTCGGAAATTTTCAATATTTTCCTGTTTTGTTTATGTTTTTATCTTCGCTCTTTCGGCCGATTATTTTTTCAAAAATATATTCTTTTAACCATTTCAAATTTTAAAAATTCATTTGCTAACCTGTAAACAATTTTTGGGAGTTTTTTCATTGTGTTTTTAATCCTGTAAAGGCTATAAAAAGCGAACAACTTGCCGTTTTCTCATTCGCAAACGTCGGAAATTCAGTTTCAGCCGCCATTTTGTTTTTCGCTACTAGCAGGATATGACTATATGAGCTAATATCCTGCTAGTAGAGAACCAATCAGATTGCAGAATACCTGATATCCAGACCTTGTGTATATAATAAAGTTGTATATCCTTGCTATTATCAAACATGCAAAATCGCATTTTAGAAGCATATCCATTTGTACGGTTGTTCTACAACATAAAATGCTTGGATTCTCTAGTAATTTCATTTCATAATAATTATGCATATTTGTGATGCAGAACCTTGACACGTATATCCTAGGGCCCAACCTCGCCTTTACTCTGCAGGCGGCACTTAATTTTCAGGTTATTCGACTTCACGTGGTAGGATGCAGTACTTTTCGCTTCGCTCTTGCATCGCCCCGCCCCCAAATTGCTAGGTTCCAGTCTTCTCACGTGAAAAGCGCTGAAATTTGCTGAAATATAAATAGAAAGCCCTATTACAGAGAAATATCTTTGCCGACTTGACTTGATCACGTAAACGTCGTGAGCAGTCCACAATACGAACAACCATAGCCTATCGATGCGAAGATGGCTGTGAAACTCATTAGAATAACAACAAGAAGTAATTAAGAAGTCCATGCATGTTCACAATAAACACGTTATCTGGATTAAGATTGTAAAGAATCTGGTAAAATTTACTTGCTGTACGTACGTTGTTCCATAGCTTATCGAAGGGAAGATGGCTGTGAAACTTATTAGAATAACAATATAACTCATTATCTATGTTAGTCAACGTTTATTCCTAAATCTAGTTCTTCACCGTCACGTTGCGTATATTGTATTTTTGTCGAACTAACCAATAGCAATGTTTTCGGAAAGTTACCTATCCGTGACTCGAAGTTTCGAACAATAGGGTAAATTGGAAATTGCTATTGGTAGATTTGGCACAAATACAATACACACGTGACGGTGAAGGACCATAATTATGAATAAACGTTGACTAACATAGACTAAATGAGTTATATATTCCAATGTTTCAGTGGAGTATCAGCCGAGTTGAAGAAGAGCGTGGCACCGTGCTGCACAGATAAATTATAGGCCAATTTTTAGAAACAATGAACAATGCATGCAGCGAGAATAAAAATATGGCAGCAGAGAGCAACATCAACCGAAGCGTTCCGCGGCTGTAGGTGTGCTCTGTTAATGGCAGGGGCGGCGTAGCCTTTTTTTTTGGGGGGGGGTGTAAGTGAAATTTTGCCGAGTCATTTCCCCTATCTATAAGTTTTGCTCAAAGTATTTTATTTTCGTTCCTTCCTATTCAAATTCATGTTTTGCCGACTGAGAAAACAATTTGCCGACTAACAGAGGAGTGGGAGGGGATGGGGAGGGGGGGGGGGGGGGCTTTTAGCGCCGCCTCTGGCAGTTGGTGTGAGAGATCAGTTGAGTTGAAAGTTAATGTAAGACCTGCATGCGTAGTACAACTGCGATACAACGGTCTGAGAAAGAACTTAGAGATCACCCTATCTTCTAAAATATCAAAGAAACTTACCAACGTCAGCCACAAAGCTTCCTGCTCGTAAACTAAACAAGAAATTCTTTATTTCAGGCCAAGGCCCATCACACAAACCATCATAACTTAATGCTTGACTTGAGTAAACATTATGAACATATTTATACTCGAGTTTTTTCGCTCTTTCTTCCCAACATCTCTTATTCCCACTCATATCAAATCAGATTAATATGTAATTGTCAGCTTTGATCTACCTCTTCATCTAAATAAATGGAAACGAATAAATTCTGACGTATATATATATATATATTGTTGGCACTAAATCAAGCAGCACTAAACGTTGACGTCAACACACATGCTGATTACTGTTATCTTCACGTTTAATAAGTGTAAAATTATTTTAAGAGTGGATAGCGGGGGTATAACAAGGACTACCGACTATGACGATTCTTTTGTACCTACTGTACCTTCTCAATTTTGGAGAGCATATGTGGTCTGTGTCGAAACACTGCGTGTGTAAAGTGTGTAGTCTCAGCACCTGTTTTTCACACCAGTTCAAAGCCGGTATACACGACTTGCACAGGCAGTGAATAGATCAATATTTTGAACTCTTATATGTTCGGATATTATAGTTTAACGCGTTAGGCATTGGAAGATCGCGCAATTCCTTTTCCTGGACCAGAATCTGGGGCTGGGGGATAATTTTACGCTATTGCCATCGGCGGGGGAAGCTTGGCTTGGGGCGGGGGGAGATAAACAAACTCTAGGGGATCCGGGGGCATGCACCGCCAGAATATTTTGAAAAATAGCCTTTCTAAAATGCATTTCCTGCGTTCCGAGGAAGATTTGACACGCAGAAACCTCCTACAACAACGGTTTCAAGCCACATAACGAGGAATTATGAATACTTAATATGTAATAAACTTTGGGGGCTTAACCCCCCCCCCCCTTTTTTCTACTTTTGCGAAGTGTGGGGACGTTTAACACCGCTCGCCCTCCCGGTTCCGTCGCCTATGTTATATGCTCTGCTCTACAAACGTATAAACATCGTCATCGGTGTTACTCGTCATCGGTGCTACAAGTGACACTCAAAATCGAAATCTATACATATGATAGCATTATATAAAGCTATTTGCAGCTGTGGACTATATGGTTTATGCTTATTTCATATATTCATATGATACTAAAATGCGACAATTCTGCCTTATTTGATAACATAAATTCTATTTTCACATTACCTTTTCAGTGAACCTTGAGCTGTTTAATAAGCAGTTAAGTATGAATTATAATCATATCTTATTTCCCTGGCTTTGTATACTCTTTAAATCAGCACAATCTATTTACGAGTGCATGTAAAACATTATTTGACAAATAACAAGCGAATGTATATTTCATGATATAAAAGTAGAAAAGCCTGAACGCCTATCGCAACATCGACCATCTACATATTAAGCTCCACAACATCAATAATTTTTAATCTTTGAGCCAAAATCTTTTGTCGATGTGCAGATGTTTTGCTTATCGCCGCGTCAAATACGCAACATATATAGGACGCTATGCATAATTTTACTTAGTTATAAGGAAAACCTTTTGTTAATGTTTCAATAAAAAAACGCCCATGCCGAACACGTGGCAAGTTAATTCAAAACAAAACCAAAAACCGTGAAATTGACAAAGAATAAGTATATACGGACACACATATGGCAGGTGATGATTTTCATTTTAATGATATCGAGGAATATATCAATTAGTTTTGACAACAACATGTTGTTGCTACCCGACAATGTTTCATGTACTTATAGTATATATATATATATATATATATATATATATATATATATATATATATATATATATATATATATATATATATATATATATATATATATATATATATATATATATATATATATATATATATATATATATATACACACACACACGCACACACAGAGTATAAACTGAAGCCAGTATAATTATTGGTAACATGTTTTCAATTGAGCCGTTTCAACAAACCGATAATACAGCATTTTCTTATCAGTAAACCGCTTAGTTCTTCCATTTCTGCATGCATGATACAGAAAGAAATTAGATTCTTTTTTTTTCGAACTGAAGTTCATTATCATCAATTCATTATTTATACCAAATTCATTGCAAACGAAAATATATTTAGAGACATGCATATAGAAATTTTCAAACCGGCTCTTTTCAAATCACCTGATCACAGGACAACACAATGGGCCACGGGGTCAGTTGTTCAAAGCTATAATCTCACACCCCGATCTCTGGGTACGAGATTAGTTCAAAACTAGATTAGTGCTAACTTGGGTTAAAATTTAACCTGTCTTAGTTCGTGACTTGGTGTATTTCTGCATATCTGTTCATTTCAAAACTTTAGAAAATACAACTTCTGATGATCCAGACACAGGATTCCTAGAAAAATACTTCCATATTTATAAACAACCTAGCCTAGGGATAGGATGAAGCGAACTGGCTTTCGAAGAACCACATGCAGCAATACACAATACCTTGCGACATACGGAATAGGGTAAAAAATTTATTAGGTTGTACAAATATTTACAAAAAACTTGCATTATAACATAACTCATGTTTACATGAGCTGAACTACATGTACGCGTATACAGAAATTTATACAGGATTCAGAATGATTTTCACTGCTACTATACTACTACAGTACAAAACCTCCTCCATATACAAAGATGGTGTAAACCTCTCGTTGAATAAGCATGCAACTCTTGCCATCATTCTTTTCAGTCTTGTGAGTCTTTCCTAAAGGCCCATTTCCTGCACTCAAGAAAAATTTCCACGGACAGAAAATTTTCCAAAAAGTTTGGAAATTTGTGTCCGCCAATCACATTTTACAAACGTTTCTTTCCGTGGAAAATTTTCCCGAGTGGAAATGGGCTTTAACAACTCTCGTTAGTAGTATATAAAGGTTCGCAAACATCAACATGTGATGACCATGCATGACAAATCTGTATATACCTGTACATTGATCTTATCCAAATTTTGGTCGCTGCATGGTCCCGTATGAAACGTACTGAATAAAAGTAGCGGTAAAATTCGATTTTGAAGTCCTCCCATGCCAGTTCGATACATGTTAAATTAATTATTTTTCACATCCATTTGAAAATTTATCTATTATACATGCAGTGACACAGTGTGCATCCCAAAAACAAAATATTTGAATCTTTTTAAATCACATGCTGTTTATAAAACAGAACGCATAATTAATTCTATTTCAAGCTGGTTTTGCTTTCTTTGTGACACACTGCGCATGGTTCTCTTGCACAAATTTTAAATATATATATATATATAGAGAGAGAGAGAGACCTTATTGTCATGATTCCTGCATTCTATCGAAGACACTGTATCAAAGACTACTGCAGTATAGGCCGAAATTTCGGCACTGCCCGATGTCATATGTCATAATTTTAAAATATGTATACCTATATTCTTTGGGCATAGTACAAAACATGGACTGGACTGGACAGTTGGACTGGACAGTTGGACTGGACTGGACAGTTGGACTGGACTGGACAGTTGGACTGGACTGGACAGTTGGACTGGACTGGACAGTTGGACTGGACTGGACAGTTGGACTGGACTGGACTGTTGGACTGGACTGATTTTTACATTTTCTCTATTCTTGACTTGCACGTCACCCGCCATGTCAGATGGCATGGCACAAAAGAATATTTTATCACAGAATAGATATACCATGTCATGTCTATTTTGTGATTTTATCGATCGGAACATTGTCTGGTGTGTACCAGGAGGAGATTGGCTGCAAGTCAAGAATATAACGTTTTGCACCTGAATTACTTATGATTTTCGGAAATTGAAATATTTTACCTTCGCCGATGACCTCACTTTATAACTGGAGTGAAATCTCAGTAAGAAACCTCAGTAAGTAGAAGAGAATACAATACCAGACATAAACTACTTATCTGTCTTTGCTATGGGTAGCCTGCTCGCATACGTATTAAATTTCGATATTTCAGTCTGCATGGCCATGGGTGTAGGAAGATCGGTATTTTTGGGGGGCTCATAAAGCAATCAATTTCAAAAGAAGTAAATGATGCAGAACACGAATATATGAATATGAGCCCCCCAAAATATCGATCTTCCTACGCCCATGGCCATGCAGACTGAAATATCGAAATTTAATACGTATGCGAGCAGGCTACCCATAGCAAAGACAGATAAGTAGTTTATGTTTGGTATTCTATTCTATTCTATTCTACCTACTGGGATTTCTTTCGCTTTAAGAGATTTCACTCCAATTATAAAGTGAGGTCACCGGCGAAGGTAAAGTATTTCAATTTCCGAAAATCAATCCCAAAGTAATTCAGGTGCAAAACGTTATATTAATGACTTGCAACCAATCTCCTCCTGGTACACACCAGACAATGTTCATTGATAAAATCACAAAATAGACATGGTAAATCTATTATGTGCCATGCCACCTGACATGGCGGGTGACGTGCAAGTCAAGAAAAGAGAAAATCAAAAATCAGTCCAGTCCAGTCCAACTGTCCAGTCCATGTTTTGTACTATGCCTATTCTTTGTTTGCAATGACGTAATTTTGGGATTTCAGTTGACGGGAAGGTACAACAAAAAACAGCTACTTTATTTTTAATGTATTGATCGAGTTTAGAGGCAGTTTAAGACTCAAAGATGAATTAAAGTTCAGTTTTTCTTGCTATATACAACCATTCTGATAGGAGAAAAATCGTCCACAAGTTGTTTGATTGCCCGTCATTTGGAATAAAAGTCACGTGATTACAAACAAAGAATACTCAGAGTTTATGTTGTACTATTTCATACTAAATAAATAAAATAGTGAGTGACGTTCAGTGCAGGCGTTTATTTGACAAAATAAAGTGAATAATCTGTACTACGCTACTTTTAATATGATTCACTCGTTTGATAATTGTTATTTTGTGCATCTCAAGTTATATATCTTGTCTATATAGTATATACCTTTTGCACATCACAAAAATAATTTTCTTGGTATCAGTCTCTTTTACACAACTGATTCCATGCTCTTAGACTTTCCATGAATATTATTCGTATCCTTATGGTTTTTATTATTGGTATCTTCCAACCCAATACCACTCTCATCATCCAAAGGTACTTTGGGTTCGTCCGGATTCTCCTCTCGTAACAGCGCGTAAGAACCAGCTCCCTTCATTGTCGGTATTGTGTCAGCTTCGGGTATGGGTGCAACTGCCTGAGTGTAGGAATCTGTGGGGGGTGTTGGAAGTGGTGCATTCGAATCATAACTAGAGAGAAGAAATGAATATTAATATTGTGAAGATTCATGCGTAAAAAGTATCTCTATTGTGATTTCAAATGAGTGGTTTGATTATGGTATTTTTGTTCATAACGACGGTTATAAAATTGAACTTGCAGTTCCCCCTTTGCGCCCGTTCACAAGAGTCCAGTTAACTAGAAAACTCACGAGAGCGAGATCAGCATGTCCTTTGTCAACGCATATAAAATTCAATTTGTGTCCATACGAGAAACGAGCCAGCGTAGCTAGATGAGATCTCAACTTGTACCGGGTGGGATCTCAGTCCAGTGGGATAAAATTTTTCATATGAAGTTTCATCCCACCTGACTGGGATGGATATTTTTGACCTTATAATACAACGTAGTGTTGAACGGTATGGTTGGAAAATACAAACAAAAATAAACATTAATATAAATATTTCGAAGAAACTATGCCTCATCCCACTGAGGTGGGTTATTGATAGGTGGGATAAAAACA
The DNA here is from genome assembly GCA_902702795.2 of Paramuricea clavata. Lineage (NCBI taxonomy): Eukaryota > Metazoa > Cnidaria > Anthozoa > Malacalcyonacea > Plexauridae > Paramuricea > Paramuricea clavata. Next base: position 30,125 of record CACRXK020001667.1, read on the forward strand.
GTCATATAAACATAGAAATCTTTAATCTCACTCACTCAGGCTCATATAAATAGGCCCTACACGAAAAAAAATTACCGTAAACCCTCTTCATGCACCTTTGAAGACGTAAGGAGTTGTTGGATAGGAGTGACTAAATAGAGGGGGGCTTTTGAATGAGCCAAAACACAGCAAGTAATAAGTGAAAGTAACGTGAACTTCCATGCAAATTTATAGTAATTAGTACGAATATAGTGGCCAATCAAGCTTCCATAAACAGTAGCATAAAAACTGTTGAAATGAAATGTTGTCATATAAAAGTTTATCAGCTGAAAAAGTCTTCGAACTGAAAATGTTAATTATAGTAGTTTTTAATCTTTTACTCTTATGAGCGAATTAATAACTTATTATGTCTCCAATTATACAAATTAGACGGTATTGAACGAGTCTTACCCATGCAGTTTAGTAGACATCAGCAACGGTTGCAAATAATAATCTGATTTTGGTTTAACAAGTTCGTCTTTTTCCTTTGCAGCTTCAATTTCTTCTGGACTAGCTTCCACGTGTAGATAGGGATTTGCCTGGTATCGTACAATGAGACACATGTTGGTAAATGTGATCATACACAACCTCGTATCCAGGGCCATATTGCACTCGGTCATTCGTTCATACATGACCTCGTATCCAGGGCTATATTGTACTCGGTCATTCGTTCATGCATGACCTCGTATCCAGGGCTATATTGTACTCGGTCATTCGTTCATGCACGACCTCATATCCAGGGCTATATTGTACTCGGTCATTCGTTGAAAGTAAATAGCGAAAGCAAAGGACTCTGGGTACGAGATTGTGATGATACAAGGAACATTATTTAATAACTACAGTAAAGCACGCAATGTTATTGGTCAATACTTGTGCGGAAGACAATCCTGTACGGAAAATTTGTAAATGCCTTCGCGCAGGCTTTTTAAATTGTCGGACAATGAAAACATTTTAACGTGTGAAGTTATTGATGAAGGCGTTATAAAGAACACTCGTTGGGGATAGCGACTTACAAACTCTGTCTTTGATTGGTCAGTTTACGATTGTTGTGAGAATGGAAAATTTCATCAATAATTTTAATAAAGTTAACCAGGAAAAAACACTGGGCACAAGACAGTATCAATATATCACGATTTCGGACATCTCACTCGATATAATTGACCACTTGCGTAATAGACTAAATTTTGATCTAGACAAAAATTTCATCACAGCTTGAAAGAGCATCACAAAATTAGTACAAGGCTATATTATATATTGGATTCGCAAGGCTATATATTGGATTCTTGTCAAAGGTACATTTTCGCAACTGCTCTTGCTTAGGTCTAATACATGTATAAAAAACTCGAAATTCCCATCTACAAATGCCTTTAGTATCAATATACCATCCTAATAGCAATGGTGTTCTTATAGTTTCAGTACCTTCACTCGCATTGAGACGCATCTATAAAACAACACAACCATTGAGGAGCACTGTTTAAACAACACAACCTACCTTTTCCATGTGTCTTTCCAGTATCCTTCCCAGATGTTCGACAAGAGTTGCAAATGTCGGTCTCGCCTCAGGCTCTTCTTGCCAGCAATCTCTCATTATTGTGTAAACCTCCAGAGGACATTTATTAGGTTGTGTCATACGTTTCCCTTCATTTAAGAAATCTAGCAGTTGTTCAGCAGGAAGATCTGGATACGGTGTTCCTCCAAGTGTCATCATTTCCCATAATAAAACACCAAATGACCAACTACATAAATACAAGCAAGAGAGTATAAAAATTGATTAAGAAAACAAAACGTGGACTGAAATATACATGCTGTCAGCAAAGATTGTCACTTTAAATGTTCTTCATTTTTAATTTAAAGTTTACACATGGAATTCTCATGAATGTCTATACAGCAAGTTGATGGAAAACTGAAAAGTTTACATCGTCGCTATGTTTATTGAATATTGTTCTTGTTTTCTATATAACAGCCTATCGAGTATCGTAATTCATCCGCGACTACGGCGATTGTCGCAGAAATAAAAAATTGTTTTGCTGCGACAGTCGGCGGTAGTTGCAGACATTCTGCGAAAATAAAACCAGATAAAACAAATGAAAACACTATTCGCGAGTTGTCGGCGACAGTTAATGAAAACCAGCCTTAATGTATATAATGCAATTATGTGAACTTTACTAATCGCGGGTACTTACACATCACTTTGATGAGTATAGACACGATCAAATAGAGATTCCACAGCCATCCACTTCACTGGTAACATACCACTTGATGTCTTCACATACACGTCATTTTGATATATATCTCTTGCGAGACCAAAATCTGATATTTTCATCACATATTCGTCAGCAACAAGGATGTTTCGTGCGGCAAGATCACGGTGAATTAACTGTATAAACAAATATGTATAAATTCGTAAATATGTAAAAATTTGAAAATTTAATAAATCAGCGATTTGTAATTCTCTGCAGCCAACACGAATTTTGAAATTAAGACAAAATTTACCTCCGTGAAATTTTCGTAAAAACAAAGATCATATTTTATAGACATGCACTTTTGACATGCACATGCATACATAAGTGCAAATATTATACCTCAAATTCAAAGTGTCCAATCAGAAAGCTAAGTTTGTGCTATGTGAGCATGAAATTTATCATCGAAACACGCCCTACGTCATCGTATTTGACGTAGCGGATGAATTCAATCACACCACACGATGATTTGATCACATCACCCTGGTGATATGATTCGCGTAACCCATGCGCGCGGCGATCAAACAAACAAGATGGCCGACAAAATATACTAAGGAATGATAAATTATTAAATTTTTTTCGATTTTGAATCAATATTCCAAACGATATGTGATTTTAAAGAAAAGTGACAAACATAAGGTATGCGGCAAGTTTTATATTCTCAACTTGGAGGCCTTTAATTTTCTGTATAATATATCATTTACAGACCCTCCCGCTCGGCGAAATAGCCCCGAAGGAAATGTCATCACTGAGGGTAATATTTCACCAAATCCCCCTCGCTCCAGGTCTATAAATGATAAGTGTATACGTCATATACACTTTACATGCGCGATGATCCATCAATGCAATCAAGAAACATAAATGCACAGAGAGAAAACTTCCACTCATCACACTACTCTATTGTAATTAATGCTTATAATTATTTGTTATACAAACAATGAATGTTTATGAGTGCAATGGTAAAACATTTTCATGAGGAGAAAAGATGGAATTTTCCATTCATTATTTGTTTTGTATAACACCCAATATCTGAGTTGCATGTACAATGTTTAAAAGTGATAGAAATCCATCAAAATTGCAATACATTGTATTGTATTGTGACGAATCATTAAACTATATTAAACACTCATGTTTCGCTCGTTACTCTGGTTTAAATAAATGATTACAAAGCCCAGTCGAATTGTAATCAAGACCCAACGTTTCGACACTCCAGTCTAGTGTCTACATCAGGGGTGATCTAAAACTGCGATCGTGGCTTCTTAAATACCCAAGGGATGACGTCACCTGCCAAGAAGATGCATATATTCCTCTGGCAAATAGGCACCGTCATCCCTATTCAAAGATGACGGTGGGATGACGGCGCCTATTTGCCAGAAGAATATATGCATCTCATTGGCAGGTGACGTCATCCCTTGGGTATTTAAGAAGCCACGATCGCAGTTTTAGATCACCCCTGATGAAGACACTAGACTGGAGTGTCGAAACGTTGGGTCTTGATTACAATTCGACTGGGCTTTGTAATCATTTATTTAAACCAGAGTAGCGAGCGAAACATGATTGATATACCTGGTTGCAGTGAACGAACAAACTTTATATATTAAACACATTACCTTCCGTGAAGCTAAAAAGTCCATTCCTTTTGCAATTTGAAATGCAGCACCGACAATATCAATCAACGTAAACTCTTTGTCAGGATCATATATCTCTTTTACCCAAGTACTGTTGTACATATCTCGTTTGGATCTCAGAAACATAAGCAGGTTTCCATATGGACAAAACTCTAGAATAACATATAGTTTACGTCCGGTGGTACACGCACCAAGTAGATTAACAATATTCTTATGTTCACCAATGTGGATCATCAGCTTTAATTCAGCTGCCAGATCACGGATCTCATTTTCTGTCGCTTGGCCTGAAATAAAACAAACATTGATTATATACCCGATAATATACAAGTGATTATTTATGTTGTATGAAATGCGTGCTTTATAATACTACAGGTAGCTATCACACACTAATGAACAAAACACAAGAAGTAATGGCCTGATTTAACCCCATCCCTCACCAGTTTTCGTAAAATAATCACGAAAATAATAGTTGTTTGTCAAATAATCGCAATTTCAAGACCAAGTGTTAGGAAATCCTGAAACTACCAAAAATGAAAATACTGAAATTACGTACAGTGAAAATACAAAAAGTGTCCCACTTCCGCTTCTGTAGTGTGTTGTGATTTACTGTAATTTGTTCTGTTTTTCTACAGCGGTTACCAATTTATTGGCAAAAACCGCGATAAAATTTAAATTTCGCACCTTTTATGCAATGAATCTAACGAAACATGTATTCCTTTTGCTACAAATTATCATATACAAAAACAAAACTCAATTTTATCCCGGTATTTGCGATAAATCTGTAATCGCTACAGAAAAATAGAACCGAAATTACAGTAGTCTGGTGGCAGTTCTCAAAAATATCGTGTTCGATGGACATTTAGAGTAGAAGCGGGAAACAGGGCTTAAAATGACCGCGTTGTGATTCTTTTTAAGAATATCACTGTTTCCAGCTTCAAGTTTCCTTTTTCTTCTTGTAAAAACTTAGGTAGGGTAGGTAGGTATGTAGGGTAGGTTTTTTTTAAATTAAACTTATTTTTTTTAATTTTCCTAACAACCGGACGGCATCACAGAGGATATACTACTCTGTGACGGCATGTTTGTTTAGTCAGTGCTTCCACATCCAAAGATAAATTTCCCTAACATTGCCTTAAATTTCCATTTTCCACAAACGTTTCGTTTAAGTGGAAACACTTACAAGCATGATCCAATAAAACAGTTTAGGGACGGGATTTCGGCGTCCAAAAGGTAGGTACATGTAGGGTCGGGAAACCGGAAACCCACATATTTTTTTTACCTTACCAAATGATATTTTGACTCCCCTTAAATATGCCCAGGTTAAACCGTTTACAACAATTCTTACCTTTAACGCTTTTCACTGCCACGACGGCGTTGGATAAATCACATGGAATAGTTTTCTTTTTAGGTCTTTGACTTGCTCTCAGAGACCGCCTTATCTTTGATCGTCTCTTGTTAGCAATACTGCTCTTATCTCGAGGATTGAGACCAAGAATACCCATTGCTTCAGCTTTATAGACTTCACCAAATGCACCAGCACCAAGTCGTTCACCCAACACAAGTCGTTCAAATGGAAATTCCCAATCTGAATCGTACGGTAAATTCATGCTTTGTTCGTTCAATGTCAGACTCGGATCAACCTTAAATATTAAGTTGTGAAGTTAAGCCTTTTTTCATGCCTCTACCAAGCAATTGATAAAACAACAAACGATTGTGAGAAACAGAGCACTTAAACATAAAAGTACAGAAATATAAAAAATCGAATTGGAAATGGAGACAAAAATGAAGAAATAAAAGCCAGTGAAGAATGAAAAGGCCATATCACGTCAAATTAAACTGTTTACATGATGATACAGCAGATCTGCCACATACACATTAGCTCAGATAATTTTACTTGCAAGAAATGGGCATAAGGGATTACAAAAGCTTCGTTTTACATTGCCCATCATATAGTGTACTAGTGTATGTAAAAAATGTTGGTGCATTATATTCTGCCTAACACGAGACAATTTAACGGGACAATAGCGGATTTCTCACATGGATAAAAAGTTAAAAAATAAATCGTACTCACTGAATATTCTCCAGTTCTCAAGAAATATTGGTGTTTGTAAAAGAGTAATTTCTTTTGTTGTCTTCTATACCACAAGAAGATGATAATAAATACCACAACCAGAAATATTGTAACACCGATCACAATTCCAACAATGCTTCCTGCTCCCATGCTATCACCACTAGGTAAAGGTGGAGAATATTTCTCTAAATAAGATACAGGAAGTTAGCATTGGTGTAGTCCTAAAATTTAACAAGGGGGGGGGGGCTCTTCAAGGGAGACCTTGGGCCATGATTGATGAACCACATAAACTTTTCAATTCTTGGATCTCTGAAACACGATTGCCAGCATTTTAAGTGATGTTATAAAATGTATAGTAAAAGAAAATGTAATTGTTAACAATTATTGGATGAGGCTGAGCAGGATATCCAGAATTATTTAGACCGAGGTCAATGTTATCTGCCGAAGCCGAAGGCTGATAACATTGACCGAGGTCTAAATAATTCTGGATATCCTGCGCAAGCTGAATTCAATAATTGTTTTATTATTCATTTTCTGACAGAAAGGAAAGAAAACAAAACAAGCAACAATTGAAAACAAATAAATATTCATTGAATTGATTAACTTTTCGTAAATTCAACTAAAAATTTCCCGCCAATTTGTATTTTCACATAAAATACCGCTGAAATATCTCGGGCGCCGTCCAATAACCTCTGCAGATTACTGTTTCCGCTGGAAATAGCGCAGGCACCTACAAATACCCAAAATTATTTGTAGGCTCTTAGCCAATGAAAAACCGAGAACACAGTACAATGAATAATAATAATTATAATTGCTACAAATACGATTATATGCAAAATGCTATTTAAAGTCGCAGCAATTTATTATACTATCAAAGGGCCCACAGTAATTGGTGTAAACTGTTGTGGTGTCCCTGCCTCTTGTTTTGTCTCATGTATATGAATTGTTGTGCTTGTATTGTGTACGTTTTTTGTCAAGGCGAAGCTAAATAAATAAATAAATAGATTATCTCACCCACACTAAGCTAACCGGGCCCATTTTCCACTACACCGCTGGGTTTAAAAAGTTGATAGGAAAACACTCGTAAAATTGTGATCTTGGCTACATATCCTTCCGCGTTTATAAAAAATAAAGTTAAACACACCCTCGCAATTTTTATAAATCGTGGTAGACAAGCAGCAGTTCGACGGCAATTTTTTGTCTCCTAATAACAATTTGAAGATTTAAAAGCTTGACTTGACAATTTGGAGTTACCATCGCTACCTCTTGTGTACAACAAAAGGATCGTCAAGATAAAAATATTCTATTTTCAAATTTATAGGCCAACATCTGGGCCAACAAAATAGCTTCATGCGTGTAAAAACGCAACTTAATTAAAGTTATGTAAATCTTCCAACTTAGTTTTCGGTCTAGACACAAAAATCTAGAATCTACTGGGTATATACTACAGAGAAATGTAGAACTAACCTGGAGGCGGTTTAAGTTTCAGCTCCAGGAAATGACTCTCAATACTTCCAATAGAGTTCCACGCTCTACATGTATAGTTTCCAACGTAAGATTCATCCATTTTATTTATTTTTAATATTGACTCTTCTTTAGATTTATTCGTCATTGTTTTATTCTCATTCCTCATTATCCATTGTACCCAGGGAGTTGGATTACCTTTCACGACGCAGTGATGGTTCAAAGAATCGCCAGCTCCTAGTACTTTGTTTTCTAGCGAGGTGGGCTCTGTAAACATTGGCTCAGCTATAGAATGACGAGCAATTAGGTTCAACATTGTGGTGAAAATGATAGAATACTAAACTATACATAAAATAGAATACCACCTCGTGTAATACAATCATGTCTCCAGTTTTTTTCCGTGTGCCCTTTATATATTTTCCGTGTGCCAAAATATGACTGGGAGTGAGAATTAGAAAGTATAAACAAAGCTAAGACTAAGTTTTCCTTCGCGAAAAGTTTTGTCTTCCTGTCTAATTTGAAATATTTTTAGAACACACCTATTGAGTACCGAGTTTGTCTTGATCTTTTGTGTTTTGACTTTTGTTTTGGCTTCCACAACAACCTTGAAACTGTATTTTTAAACGACGATTTCTGTATATATCCAGTTCAGAACTATTGTTTTTCGTAAAAACCCCGCTATAGGATGGGTTATCACCTTTACAATACTTTTTTCCCCATTTTAATTCTCGATATAAAATACTTTTGCAAACGTTTTTGAAAAAACAATTCGCACTACCCGCAACCGCGCGAAATTCCCTCCCGCAGGAGTCTGGGGCGAGTCAAAATGCCCTTTGAAACCCATCATTTTGTGGAGACGAAATTTTGACTGAGAGAGAAAGATAGGAATACGCATTCTGTATCTATTATTTCTATGAATACAACACAATTAAGTCTCGAACTTACCAACAACATTAAGATACATATTCCTCCTAATACTTCCTATCTGGTTTTCAACGACACACGTGTAGAAGCCTGAGTGCGAGATTTCTGGTTCACAAATTGCCAACTCTGTATGTTCTTTATTCTTGTAATAATAACCACTTTTCTGATCTCCACAATTTAATGATTTTATCTCTTTAGCTTCAACTGGCTTACTATTTCTTAACCATATTACTTTGGGGTAAGGATTGCCCGTCACATTGCAAAACAAAACCGTTTCTTCGACTTTATCCTGGTCAGCTGTTTGGTTTTGTAAATCTAATATCACCGGAGGACGAAGTGCTGAAAAAGAAAAACAGCGAGTTTGGTGAAAAGTGTATTAATGTGGGGCTTGAATGACGTAGTCGTCAGAGCAAAGACCAGTGAACTGTAATAACACTGGAACGCTAACTGCAGATAAACATGCCCATACCATTGCCTGAAGCCAAGATGGCGCTTCTTACGAGCTCAGCGAGCAATAAATTAACTTTCAAAAGGACTGGGGAGAGTTTCGAGGAGCGGGAAATTCAGTCAAAAGTTTGTTTTTGAGCAATCTCGTTCCCCGAGCCTGCGATCCTCGGGAAGGAACGCGAGGCTCTGGGATAATCCATTTCAGGGAGGAATCTGATTGGCCGTTGAAATGGAATGCGTAGTTCAATCTTAGCCACAATTCCTGGCTTCCGGTAACGGATTATCCCAGAGCCTCGCGTTCCTTCCCGAGGATCGCAGGCTCGGGGAACGAGATTGGTTTTTGAGCGAAAATCAGCAAGAAAAAGTACTTTTTTATCAAAAGGCTTCAACTTTAAAGATTCAAACCTGGTTTCCTGGATAGTTCTAAGTATTTTACATCCACTAACAGCAAAAACTTCCTGGGTAACAGCTTGACATTCAAAATATTACACAAGTTTGAACGTGCCGAAAAAAACTTCGCACTTTGACTCCTGAAAAAAGAACTTTATAACTGCTCTACGTTCTGGAAACATGTTTTGTATTAAATTTCAGGTATTGTTGAAAGTTTTTAGCTTTTTTCTCGGTGGCATATTTTCCACTCCATACGTACATGGCGGCCGTCATGAGTGGCTTCAAAGATGGCCGCCAAGTTATCGTTCCAGTTCCCTTAGAGTTCACTGGCAAAGACTCGCAGTCGCCTTTCACCTCTGAGATCGTGGCTTCGATTCTCTCTATAGACTCATGTGAAAAGAATCAGTCAACGCTCTGCTGACCGGGTGGTTGACAGGGTGGGTTAGGATAAAACACAGTTATAAGAAACTAATATCACAATTGTTGTAAAATGGCCTAAGTGTGAAGTTAGGTGAGCGTATAATACTTGATGTAAAGCACATTTGATCATATCTACATGGAAATTCGCGCTATAGAAATGTTAATCTTAATGTTAAAACAACTTTGTAGACGAAATGAGATAATTTATACCACAAGTTGTTTTAGCTATAGTTCGCCATCCCTCGTTAATAGGGAGCTTTAGATTTGACTACGAGTACGACTACGAGTACACAGAATAGGAAGTTATACCAGAAGCGTAACTCTAGTCGTTTCCCTTATTGTTTGACGTCCACGAAAATTTTTAACTCGCTCACGTCAGGCCACGCCATCCTGGCTAGTACAGCCGGAAGTTTTTATCAGGATTTGGTAGGTACAAAGTGCCGGTTGTACTAGCCAGGATGGCGTGATTGATGACGAATCGCTTGTAAAAACGCGGACAAATGTTTGCTCGAGTTACGCTTCTGGTATAACTTCCTATTCTGTGACGAGTACGAGATTCGTCAAGCTAAACGCATGCTGTATGCTTACGCCATCTCGTACTGACGCGAAAAAGTCGTAGCCGTCGCCCATCTGAGTACGAAATTGTGGAGAAATCTCGTAGTCCTCACTACGACTTTAAAAAAAAAAAAAAGAAAGTTGACTTTTTTTTGTTTACCAAAAATAATTTGTAGCATTTATATAGCGTTTATCCGGCGCAAATAATATATTAGTACTAAATATCTGGCCTGTTTTTAATGTTATGACTTATTTTCACGTTTTGTAGGGGATTTTAGTCTGCAGGAGATTTAGTTTATGAAACTTTTTCTCTCGATGTTGGTTTACTGCTATAAAAGCAACATTTGAATGGAAACGAAAACGACTACGGTGATCTCCTCGCACGCGATCAAATCTCGTACTCGTAGTCGTACTCGTAGTCAAATCTAAAGCTCCCTAATGTCCAGACAAACCGGACGCGATTCGACAACGCGACACAATTTTTTAGTTTTTGAATGTTAATAAAACAGCCAATGAGAGCAAATTTTAAAATATATGTAGACCAAATAACTCAAAATGTTATAACGCTTCTAAATTTTTGGAAAATTTAAACTAGGATCAAAGTTTCGGTCGGTGAAAATCGAAACTAGAATCGCGTCTGGTGTGTCTGGACCTTTAGGGTGAGGGGGCAATGCCACAGTTAAGGTCAGAAGGATTATGGTATAGGTCGCGGGAAAAGAAGAAAAAGTTATACTAAGTTTACATCCTCGTAATTTTCTTTATACTTTTCGCTAGAGTTTCGAGAAGACAATAGGGAGCTTAAGATGAAAAGGAAGCTTAAAATGAATAGGTCCCGTTTGTGCTCTAAGCAACTGTTTTCTTGTCAAGTTTCCGTACTCGAATAAGGCCGTTTTCCACTTGAACCGTATCGTACCGAAGTGTAGCATATTTCTTTATTTCCTGAGCACTAGAGTGGGACTAGTGAAAAAAGTGAAAAAACGGCCTTAAAGCTACCCAATATGTGAATTACTGGTAAAGGGCTTCAACTGGGTGGTATAAATCTTCGATTCTACTTGCGCACTCAACAACTCAAAAGTTTGATTAGGAAAGTAATAGCAAAATAGACTTTCCTGTCTATCGCACTTTCGCCCCAATGGTCTCGTTTTCACGTTTGTCTTTTTTTAAGCATGGTAGGCGGCCATGAAAGTTATAACTAATACTCCCATGTTCTATAATATTTTTCTCGTTGATCTTGAGCCCAATCACAAGCCTATCCTTAAACTTAAATTGTGCACAAAACATGAGGAAATAACCACATGAAAACGAGGCTAATGGGGCAAGAGTGCAATAAACAGTACAGTCTAATGTGATAAGATAATATTTTAAAGGAAATGCACTTTCGCTTGTACGCCTTGCATGCACGACCTTCTAACTACGCTTATCTTAACATCCTACACTCGCTTCAAAGTTCTTCTTCGGAATAAGCTTTCTGCATGAGAGGGTTAAAAAGGTCTGTATAAGCCAGTGACATGCAAGGGTTTAAAAATAATGACAGATGCGAGACACCTCACCTTTTACAGTCAAAGTTACAAATTGAGAATAGTCATTGGTACTGACGCCTTTTTCACTACATCGGTAAGTTCCGCTGTCGTTCAGTGTGAGATTTCTTATCACCATTGTTATGTTACGAAAGTCCTTATCCTGTGTCATTGTAATATTTGTTCGATTATCATTTGTCATTACTGTTCGATTATCTCTATAGAACACAATATTTCCTCCAAACACGACTATAACTCGACAGTTTGCAATAAATGTCTTTCCTTCATTTTTAACGGCTGATTTTGGAGTCACTACAATTGGTTCTTTGCCTTGTCCTAGAAAAGGAAATGGTTGATATTTTCAAACAAACTGCATGGATTCATTAACATTGCAAAATTGTTGGTTCAGGTACAGATATAGGGTTACTACAAGAAACATGAATCATGTCGTCCCATATAGGCTCTTGTAGTCTTGTTATTACTGTAGCTATCTAATAATTTCTAATCTAGGACTAGGACTAATACTAGCATTTTTCTAGTATCGGTGTACGGTAGGAAAAACTCAATTGAAACCATTGAACTAAAATATATTTTAGTTCAATGATTGAAACTCAATTGAATTACAATTTTTGCAATATGCTTTGAAGAAATTGGCAACTGTAAAAGGGAGAAAGTACTTGATCGTTGTATATAATTGTAAACCGGTTATATTTTTGCTCAAAAGTGCTGTCTGAATTCTGGAAATGTTATTTCAAATAACTTTTTTCATTGAGGCAAAATCATGAATTTTACGGGGGAGTGGTGGGACCCCGGGATGACTCATTATACATGACCCACTTCCATTTTCTTCTCATTCTTCTTCTGAAAAAAACGGTAAACTAAAATGCTTGTATTATAATCCTAAGTCGCAGGTTCTATTTTTCGCTTTCCAATCAAAATGTCTAAGGGGAGGGAGGTGTCAAAAATCACATAATAACAAACACTCTAATTATAGTTAGGTACAACTACGAAATCTACCATGAACAATTATAGTATTTCTAATTAACATCAACCAATCAAAAACAACACACTAAAATTTCTTTGTCTGATGGATTAATCAGGTGAGAAGCTGGATTTGGACTTTTTTCCCTTCCATCCACCCCCATTTAGGGAAGGGAAAATAGCTTCATACTGATTTCATCTGCCTCGTCCACAGGCACTGTGTAAAATGTGGACGAAGCAATTATTTCATATAGTAATTCCCACGCAATACAAGTCGCGCTGGGGTTAATGCATGCGTCTCTCATCGCTGCAGGGTTTGATTCCTGCAATAATCCGGTTTCCTCCTATGGTACGACTAGATCTATAAGCGGAGATCAGTTATAAGAACGGATAGAACTAACCAGTGCAACCACATCCTCGTCCCCAGGGCCTCTCGCGTCCTACCTGGGACACACGGAACCGGAAGTACAAGAAAACTTGCAGTAGTTTCTAAAGCGCATGCTCTTGAATTGGGACGCTTTAGCACCTGTAACATTTTTCACAGAGAAGTATTACGAAGAAACGAAGTATTTGTGCTGACATATGTTCATAGAATAACTTTGCCTTGCGAAAATTGCTCAACTTCTGCGAAATAGCAGTACTCTGAGAAGCCAATCAGATTTCCCCTTTTAGTCGTCTAACCTAGAGCCCAATTTTCAACAAGTGACCGAGTGAAAATGGCTCTGGGGACGAGAATGGTGCAACCAAAGCTAGTGTAGTTCAGTTCTATACAGTTGCAGATACTTATCTCAGACTACATTCACACTATGCCGGACCGCTTTGGAAACGGCGTGGAAAAGTCACAATAAGCTGTCGTGTTTACACAACGCCGGAGCGAAATTGTTTAAAAACGTCACTTTTGCCGTTAACAATGGCATCACAGAGTAGATACATATACAGAGTTATAACTAGTGTATCCACTTTTTTTGTGCGCGTGCTCGGCAAGTTACTAAATGCATGCATCTCATTGGATGGCGGCTCGCTTTAACTGCTCGCGGAACTTGCTGAGTACGCGCAGTTGATCACTTTTCGTCCGGTCGCCTGAAAGAAAGTGGGTACATTAAAACGTAAGTTTCCGCAGTGTTTACAACGGTCAGTTACAGCTCTGTATATATCTCCTCTGTGACAGTTTCTAAACGGAGCGAGATGAAAACGGAGCGCTTGGCGGCTTCGTGTGAACACAAACGCCGTTACTTTTTTTATACCGCTTGCAAACCAAGCATCTCAGATCTCAAAACAGTAGATTCGAATGCTTTTCCATTTAAATTTCTTTGCTCTATTTGAAATATCTTGGGTTTTTATGAGTGCTAATTTAATTTGTAAACAAACCGTAACAGCGTAGTGTGTAGTGTGGACATGTAGTCTCAATTTCGTCCGCCGCGAGGATTTTGAAGAAATATTTTATTACTTACGACCCCATCATTATTGTTTCAATGAAAATAAATAATTCTGAAGAGTTTTAGCAAGCACGAGCTGAAATTTTTAAAATTGTCTCATATCAAACAGCACTCAACGCACGGTGTGTTAAAGGCGCGCGGGTCGAATGACCATAAAAGGGCCTGGATATTTGACTAAAAGTAAATAGATAAACTTATACGGTAATTCTGAGGGAACTAAAGGTAAATATCCGTGCAACTGGATGATTAATAGCTCAATTACGTGCAGATTCTTACCATATCGTATAAACTTGAACACTCTACTGTCGTTACCATAATTATTTCCAGCAAAACATCTGTAGAATGACGATTTCTCTTGTTCCCATGGGATTGTTAGAATACTGTCATATCCTCCTCTGTGTGTTGGAACTAACTCTGACTCATATTTTGAAACGGTCCATTTATCTTCATCAGGATCTGCCTCTGGAGAAGACGTTGGTAAATCTTGTTGTGACCATGTGACTGTAGGTCTCGGATTAGACAGGTTTATTATACATTTGATCTTTTGATCAAGGGTTTTTCTTTGTGCGAAATATTTGCTATTTTCACGACTGATCTTTGGAGAGACTAAAAAGAAATAATAGGTTGAAATAATGCAAATAGGATAACAAGTCTTTCTGAATTTCGACGTTACTAGCCTTGACTAACTCTTCCGTGAGAAAATATTCTAAAAAAAAAGTTGCAGTCAAAAATTCGTTCTTTGTATGTTTGCATGGCGAAAAATATAATAGTTTTGTTTGTGGAAACACCACGTAAATTTATTACTGCAAAGCTTTCGATCCGTAAGCCCGGATCTTCATCAGCTTACGGATCGAAAGCTTTGCAGTAATAAATTTACGTGGTGTTTCCACAAACAAAACTAGTCAAAAATTCGTTGAGGGAATGTTTGATCATGACGTCACAGCCGATATTATACTGTAGTTCGTTGCATTGTCGTGGTTCGATGGTTAGACATCTAATCACGAATAAAAGTGAACTACATTAGAAATATTGCTTTCATGTGTCGAACCGAGGAAGGAAATCTATATGAAGCCCAAAAATATACAAATTTAAAGAATTACACTCGACGGAAATTCAACGTCTTAAACAGGCCTTGGTTCAATTATTTGAAACTTCGATGCTTCATTTATCACAAATGTTGGTCATTTATCCAAAAGGCAAGACGCCATACGCCAAATTGCAAACAAAACGCCAGATTGTTGTGATGTTGTTAACTAACAAGTATAATCAAATGACGACCAGGCTCCAGTTCAGTGCACCTGGAGAGCATTACTTTGCAGGCTAGCCCTCCATCGTTGTGTGAAAGCCTCGCGCTGATTCGGTATAAGTTAGTATTTTACAAATTGCAAATACAATATTGTTCTTTTATTGTTCCGTAAATTTTGAAACTGCTGTATTCTTTGCTTGCACATGACGTCACTACGTGTAGGCGCCATCTTGGTTGATTTTAAAGTTTTGTCCAGCCGTTTACATCGAAATAGTTGAGTTACTTTAATATTTGTATCTGCGAAGCAGATATATTGCTATCGCAAACGTACTGTACCGTACCGTACTGTTACCGTATCCCTAGCCATTCAGCGACGAGCTTATATAATTGAGCCAATTTAAGCCAATCAGCGATTAGTTTACATCTATTGTTTATATCGTGCCCGCATCTAACCTGCGAACGGACATAGTTTGGCCTCGTGTAATCGTGTTATTCTTTTCAATTCTTTGCCATTTTCACATTTTGGCTTCAAAAATATCTTGATTTTGTCTTGTTTTCACGTGCCATTCTACTTGCGATATTATTCCGAAGTTATCTATCAACATGGAAACTTATCCTCATCTGGTAAGTAGTCAAATACCACATATTTTATATATTTATACAGTAAAACAATCATTGTGTTGTGTATATTTTAATTAAACAGTCAAAACATAGCACTGATAGCAGGCAATATATTTGCCAATGAACAATGTCACAGGAACTAATGTTCTCAGGAGATGTTCTAATGTTCTCAGTCCAACTAAGCTGTTATTATTTTGCTTTCTAACATAAATGTTTGTTTTAACAGACATTGTCTCAGATTGATACAAGAATGATAAATAAATATACTGGATATTGGCTGGATAATTTTGTCAGAACAACGGAATAGTATGGAAAATAACTTAACAGCTACAATGATCATATATATTTGTATGGATGGATCAGATCAATGGCACACAATGTACAAACTAAACTTGTGATATATACTTTCTACTCAAACCGATATTCTCCCACAACACAAATTGTTTTTGGGTGGATATGCTGTGTTAAACCGAACAGTTGTCAGTGTGGTATATCATTATATTGTGCACAGGATTTGAATTGAATTATATATATACTTCATTCATGACCTTCAAAACATTCTCTACTATTCAGTGGTCTTTGATATATGATTGACTCACTGCTATAGTAATGCATGTTCCTCGAATAGTTTGTGTATGTTACTCAACAGCTAGTTAACATTGGCAAGTGTAAACAACAAGTGACGGAACCTTTGCTTCATATGATTACAATAAAGTTTTGAAAATTCGATGAGTATGGATTGACACATGACAGTTTACTAAATAGCCTGCTGTCGGCTGTATAGACACTTAGAATATTGTTTGCATGAAAATTTATTTCCTGACTACATAATTATCCGTTACAATCATAATCACATTATAAAATTAGTTAAATTTTCTTGGCGGAGGCGGTTGCCTGCGGCCCTCCACACTGTGTACAGCCCTGTTAGATGTGTATTATGTTTGACTTTAAAATCTCATTTGCTATTATATTATAATATAATATAAGTGATGTGTATTATGTTTGACTTTAAAATCTTATTTGCTGTTATATTATAATATAATATAAGTGATGAAATATTTCAATTGTCTCTTATCATCATTATTCAGTTCCTTTCAAGAAAATACAAAATGTGAACCAAGTTTTTTTTTTCGCAGATACATGTACGCGTCGCGTACCTATTTTTTTGGTTTGTTTTGAAAACATCTTACTGTATTATGGGTAGTCTACGATTTCTGGCACAATACGACAAAGAATGAAGAATATATTAGATTTTTAGTTACCACGAAAATCATCCAAGATGGCGTCGTTTGCAAACGAACAATAGACTGCTATATATATATTATATATATATACTGCGGCGATATGTATTATTCATACAAACAAGTGCGTGCGTCCAACACGTTCGGCCATCCTGAACTAAAACGTTTACCCTTTAATGCGGACATATATAATATAATAAATAATTTAGTATCAAAGCGGGTTTATATATAAGTATGGATAAATCGTACCTGTAACATTAACACGGAAATTGATCGTATCATTTCCAACAGAATTGCTTGCTTCACATCTGTA
Source organism: Paramuricea clavata (assembly GCA_902702795.2). Lineage (NCBI taxonomy): Eukaryota > Metazoa > Cnidaria > Anthozoa > Malacalcyonacea > Plexauridae > Paramuricea > Paramuricea clavata. Next base: position 47,634 of record CACRXK020001667.1, read on the forward strand.
CATGCCATCGTTTCCGGCAAAAGTAGCGAATCTTATCATTAACTCGTGATATCCAGTCAAATCATAATTATCCTTTGAGCATGCGGTAGTGATATTCTGTGATATATCAACGCTATCAATTGTCTTTCCAGAACAGAATATTATTAGACGGTCCTTATGATAACAACTGATATTTGGTGACGGTGAACCAGTCACATGTAGTACAATTTGCACGTCGTCACCTTTGTTAACAACGAAAATAGCTTTCATATCTCCAAAAACAGGTGGTTTTTCCCCTGTAAAAGATAAATTAAAACAGCATTTTCCAAAAATCCAAAGAAAGCGAAAATTGTATTACTTTCTGCACTCCTATACAACATTCAGGGTGCAATGTATATAAAAAATAATCCAACTTCGTGCTTTAAGTACTACAGAAGTGGAAAAATGTGATTTTGATTGGTAATTTTTAATCCTATCGTATTTAGCCATTTTTATTCCCAATGATATAAGAAAATTAATCATTTATCGTCTTGTTGCATGGGGAGGGGGGACAGGACGAAGCAAAGCCCCTGTCGGGAAACTAACTGCCCCTGTCACAAAGCCCCTCCAGGTGATCTCGTGTTCGTATTTTAGCCAATCAGCGCTCAGAAAGGGTTGTCCAAATAGAAATCCATTTTGATGTATTCAGTCAATTATATCTTTCGTTATTCTTTATGAAACTAGTTGAAATTTTGTAATTATGTTTGGTTATGAGAACTCTAGCTCTGACAAAAATATGGAATCGAAATAAAGTATATTACAGGAGATATTCAGTTGTTTTAATCATAAAATGGATTTCTATTTGACAACTAGTGCCAGTACTTTTCCGCGTATCAAGATCATCTGGTGTCGGGAAAGTATAACTGTCCCTGTCACAAAGCCCTGTCTGGGAACTGCCCCCATCGGGGATAAGTTGGCATTTAGTACTTACGTTTGACCTGCAAAACTCGTGCTCGTGTTGCTCGTTTACCACTCTTTTCAGTAATTTCACATCTATAAGTACCAGAATCTTCAGGAGTAACTTTCTTAATGGAATACACTTCAACACTTTTACTTGAATCTGTTCGAACAGTTATAAGATTTCTTGGAATATAATCTTCATTTCTTGTACCATTTATTTTGCGCAATCTTAACCATTTCATTTGTGTCGATCCCTTCCCATACTCACAACGAAATTCAAAGCTTGTGCCCTCATCAACAACACTTGACTGTACAGCGGGTTCAATTTCGAAGGAATATTTTGTCACTGCAAGAAATAAAAACATACTTAGGTTACGTAACTGAATAATTCTGTAACTTAAAAAATTCTGTTTTTTAAAGTTAGTAAATATGTTACGGTACATGATTGCATGTGTCCCAAACAAAATAACTTAAAGCCAAATGTGAAGTCAAATCATTATTCCCGCCAATGTAAACTACCTGATAAAGATCAGGATTTGGGGCATCTCGTTCGATGTAACCATGGATACTAAAATAAATGGATAGGAAACTAGCTGACGTGACCTAATGTTTTCAATGGGCCGATGGCGTGATTGGATGTTGAAACCTAGTTGCAAACCAAATTCTCAAAAACGGCATGTTTAGCAATAATACAGCTAATCATTTTAGTCAAAGAGCAAATGAATAGAACTACGCCATTCTACGATGAAATCTCTAAGTATTCCCAGTCAATTTTAGCAAATATTTCAAGCACTAAACAGTGAAAAATGCAAATGTAAAAAAAATGCAAAACAAAGACGAAAAACATTTACCTTGAATACTTTGTCGTGGCTTAGGCATGTTTTTAAAACAATTAAACCAGTTTATGCTTCAATATTACTCTTTTAATGCGGAAAGTATAGCGAAACAACAAAAATGCCGAGAATTTTGCAATACGCGTGACGTCACAGATTGGAACTAGGTTGTTTTTGCTTACGTCAGCTAGAGTCCTATCCATTTATTTTATTATCCATGATATAACTAATGGACCATTCCCCAATTAACCAAAATTTTGATCTCAACAAGTCTAGACAAAATTCCATCATAGCATGAAAGAGCATCACAAAATTAGTAATATTCCAAAGTTTCGTTGCGAAATGTTGTAAAATGCGGATAATATAGCCTTGCGAAATTTGCAATTTTCAGTCATTTTAGATTACAAACGAGAAATGGTTACCACTTTTCCAAAATTTTGATCTTAACTAGCCTAAACAAAAATTTCATCACAGCTTGAAAGAGCATCACAAAATTAGTAATATTCCAAAGTTTCGTTGCAAAATGTTGTAAAATGCGGATAACATAGCCTTGCGAAGTTTATAATTTTCAGTCATTTTGTATTACGCACAGAAGTGGTAACCATTTCCCGTTTGTAATCTAAAATGACTGAAAATTGCAAATTTCGCAATTTTACAACATTTTGCAACGAAACTTTGGAATATTACTAATTTTGTGATGCTCTTTCAAGCTGTGATGAATTTTTGTCTAGACTTGTTGAGTTCAAAATTTTGGTTAATTGGGGAATGGTCCATTGTTCAAGCCTTGAAGGGATTTGTAGTATTTTGTAAAATTTTTGTAGTATATTGTGAAATTTTTATATATTTATTAGACCTAACCAGGAACAGTTGCGAAAAATGCAACTATCGGCCCATTCAGGTGCAGCGTTGTAACCAACAGAGCGTGACTCGTCCCCAGTCGTCTCTGTGAGGACGCGCGAAACGGGCACAGAGACGACTGGGGACGAGTCAGCAACAGAGCTACAACAGAGCTCTAACCACAAGTTCATGTATAGCTAAATTAGGGGTGCACCGGATTTGGAATTTTCAAATCTGGCCGGAACCGGATTTGCCGGATTCAGACAAAAATTCCGGCCAGAATTCCAGCCGGATTTGGAATAAATTAGGATAATTGGGGATAAATCGAGATAATTTAGTTTTTCAAAATTTAATTTAATAGCTTAGCCCTTGTACAAATATAAACTATAATGATAATATAGGAACGAGTTGTTTCCTTGGCGTGTCCTCAGAGGCAAGTCGTAAGATACTATTTCGACACTAAACCAACTTTTAAACTCATGTAATAACGAAAGAAATGATTAAATAAAGAATACTGCTTTAAGGACAACGAACTAACTCTTTCCGAAACATGCAACAAATATCTACATGCAATACGAGATCGGATTGGTAAGACTACGAACACAATAGGGCCATTTATACGGAACAAAATAAGACGCGACTTACATAAGACGCGACTTAGGTAAGACGCGAGTTTGTCGTATAAAAGGTACAAAATTCTTATGTAAGACGCGTCTTGGATAAGACGCGTCTTACATAAGAACAGGTCTTTTAGCTGTTCTTATTTAAGTCGCGTCTTAAATAAGAAATTTTGGACAAAAAGTCTAACTATACACATGCCAGAAACTTGAAACAACGTAAAATTTAATGCCTTGCATAATAAAACAAAAACAACCAAAACAACATTATAGCTATAGCAAATAAATAAGACCAAAGCCGTAGAGAACCATTTATGCGATAACTCCACTTATTTAAGTCGCGTCTTATGTAAGTCGCGACTTATTTTGTCACGTATAAATGGCCCTA
>CACRXK020001668.1:0-51220 GCA_902702795.2 Paramuricea clavata
TAAATATGAATCCTAGCTGCAATTTTAGCATTTTTCGATATATATATATATATATATATATTGCGTTTCGGTGCTCGTCTCGGTTACGATGGTCCTCGCATGTCAAAATTTTCGAAAAACCTCAAGTCTGCCATTGACAATCCAACTATTGTTTCAACTAACTTAGCTAAGGAAGTTGCTCTTGGCCACACAGCTGGTCCTTTCACCAATCCGCCATTTGCTAATTTACAGGTTTCGCCAATTGGCATTGTACCTAAAAAGCATTCAGATAAATTTCGAACCATTTTTCACCTCTCGTTTCCAAAAACGGGAGAATCAATCAATTCCTTTATCGAGAAAGACGACTTTTCATTGCAGTACATAAAAATCGACGACGCAATTGCGGCTTTAATCCGATTAGGCAGAGGCACTTATCTAGCTAAAACTGACATAGAATCTGCTTTTCGTCAATTCCCTGTTCATCCTGACGACTGGGAGTTATTAGGCATATATTGGAACAAGTCCTATTATTTTGACAAAGTGTTGCCATTTGGTCTGCGTAGTGCGCCGTATATTTTCAATCAACTTTCGGATGCACTTGAATGGATTTTACTCAACAAGTGTTTTATAAGCTATGTTGGGCACATTCTAGACGATTTTCTCATCATGGAACCACCGGCCCAAACTGGGCTACCTTCTCAAGCATGCCAAACTAGCCTTTCTAGCATGTTGCTAACATTCCGCACGTTAGGTGTTCCTATTGCCGAGCATAAAACTGAAGGACCCAGTCTCATTATAGAATTTCTAGGCATTATCATTGACTCACAAAAGATGGAGGCTCGTCTTCCATCCGATAAATTGAACCGTCTATTTGTTGATTTAAATTCGTGGCACACAAAAAAGTCAGCTACACTCCAAGAGCTCCAATCACTAATTGGCACATTAAATTTTGCATGCAAAGTAATTGCCCCGGGTCGAGCTTTTCTGCAACGTATCATAAATCTAACACGGGGTGTCTCCAAACCACATCATCACATTCGCTTGACGAATGGTTTTCGCGAAGACGTAAAAATGTGGCAACTTTTTCTTAAAGACTGGAATGGGACAAGTCTATTTCTCAACTCTTTCTGGGAAAATTCTACAAACCTTTCTCTCTATACGGATGCCTTGGGGACCCTTGGTTTTGGGGGAATTTTTCGCAACCAGTGGTTTCAGGGTAAATGGTTGCCTCACCAAACACTTACCACAAAAAATATCAGCATTGATTGGCAAGAGCTCTATGCTATTGTGGTAGCCTCCTACATATGGGCACCTTTATGGGCTCAAAAACGAATTGTGTTTTACTGCGATAACCAGGCAGTGGTTTCCATAATCAATTCCAAACGTTCAAAAAGCCCTCGTATTATGGACTTAGTGCGTCCTTTAACCTTACAAACACTGAAATATAACTTTTATTTCAAAGCCTTACATGTGCCTGGTCATTATAATGACATTGCTGATTCTATCTCCCGTTTTCAGCAAACCAGATTTCGGCGGCTAGCACCGCATGCAGACCATCAACCTCAACCTCTACCAGAGGAACTTTCTCGTCTCTAGACGCTGACTTACGTCGTTATCAACTTGCTTCGTTAGCTAAAGGTACGATTAAAACTTATAGCAGTGGCGAAAAACAGTTCACGAATTTCTACTATCAATTCATTTACATAAGTATGTGCCTCTTCTGCCAACAACGGAAAACATTCTGATTTACTTTGCTGTTTTTCTCGCTAAGACGGTAAATCCAGACACCATCAAAGTCTATCTCGCAGCAGTACGCCATATGCATTTGGTTAACGGCTACGACCTTCAAATCACCAAATTTCAACGCCTACACTATATTTTGCGAGGTATAAAGCGAGTAAAAGGAGTGTCTACAAGAACACGCCTACCAATTACATTAGACCATTTGAAATTGTTTCACCGCATATTACACTCACGGACATCGCCAACACATGATGAAACCATGATTTGGGCAGCGATTTCCATAGCATTTTTCGTTTTTTGCGGATTGGTGAAATGACTTGCTCCGGTCCTTATAATTCTTCAACAAATCTTTGCCGATCAGATGTAAGTTTTCATAACAAAAAACGTGGGGATAACGAGGTTTTTCTGCAACTACGAATTAAAGCGTCAAAAACCGATCCGTTTCGAGCCTCAGCCACAATAACCATTGGCAGCAATTCTGGTATATATTGTCCAGTAAGGGCCCTTCAAACCTACCTTTCACGTGCGCCAACGGACTATGCGGGACCATTGTTTTGCTACTCAAACGGTGTTCCTTTATCACGTAGTCAATTTACTAAGGAACTACGAACACTTTTGGCCCAAGGTGGTCATCACCCTGCTCACTATGCAGGCCACAGCTTTAGAATCGGAGCGGCTACCACAGCTGCGTCCCAAGGTTTGCCTCATTGGCTTATTCAAACGCTAGGAAGATGGTCTTCCGATTATTACCTCAGGTATATTCGCACGCCAATCAATGTCCTTACAGACGTTTCAAAACGATTGATTGCAGAGTGAAATAAACACTCGATCGTTGTTTGTCGGTCTATGGGGATCACACACACTATCGTTGTGTGATTGTGGAGGCAATTGCTCTAGTATGAGGTCGCAATTTTACCATAGCCCTCACGTTTTCTTTACGGAATTTGGCAACCTGGCATACAGCCAATTCCCATTTACAAAAATCACTCTATTTCTGCATATGAGTATATGTGCTGAGCCAGATAAGTGTTCTAAGAAATATTTCCCTGATCATTTTTTCCCAGGGCCCAGCTCAGAGTATATGTCTTGCAGGGCAGGCTAGGATCCAGCTCTAAATGGAGTATATGTTCTAGCCGACTCAGGACCCAGCTCTAAATCCGTAAAAGTATATGTCTTGGGCAGATTAGGACCCAGCTGCAAATCAGCATATGTCCTAATCGACTTTCCCCAAGATCCAGCTTTTCAATACGAGTATATGCCCTGGGAACCGCTCAGCACCCAGCTCTTCGCAGATAAAAAATACAATATATAGAGCAGTTGTCCCACACTTCCATAACCCCACAAACCTTGTGTTCTTATGCGTGTCGTTATATTAAATATCTCAATATATATATATTTATTAAACGGTGAGGACATTAACCGTAATCTATTGCAGTAATTTGATAGCCGTATAATTTCTCGAATTAATGAATACGTGAAAACACAAGCTCTTCTGCACATGGGAATTTAGGATAACTTCTATTAGTGAATGAACAAATACACAACTCAAAGAAAAATGTTTAAATTAAGCATTATTTAAGGCTGTATAAGATATAAAATGGGCCAGCTTACTACAGAGCAACGAATATTTAAAAGGTTAACTTATAGCTGATGTTTTAAAAGCTCATAAACCTAGACCTTGGTACCGGATTTATTTCTTTATACAGGCAAGTTAACAAAACTTTTCGTTAATTTTTGTGCTTTTAGCTGGTGTGGGAAACTTCAACATTACTTGGTGTTGGATATGCTCGAACAAGTGAACGATTTAAAGTTTATGTTGTGGCAAGATACAAGCAACATGGCAATGTGATTGGACACTATGATCGATATGTAAAACGGCCAGCTTACATACTGGATACGTTTCAGGATAACTGCTATGGTAAGTATCGCCAAAATAATTTATTCATATAAATATTAAGAAATAAGAAGGTCTATTACACTGTAATACAGGTTGTAATAACCCATACATTCGTTGTATCAGATTCAAGATGAATTTGAGAGAACCAATTTATGGGCTGGTTTCAACTTTCCTTTTACAACTTTTTGAATTATCAAAAGCCCTTGGATTTCCTACTCTGTTACGACGTTAATGCTGTGTCGACGTTTCTTGAAGACAATATTGTCAATATTTGGACAGAATTTTTTTCAAAAAATAATCTTACCTGACAATCTTTTACATACAGTTGAAACCGTTCAAGTTTGAATCCAGCTATTTCTGAAATGTCTGAATCCAGCTATTTCTTCTTTTTCTCAGAAATTTGAGTTAAGGCACATTCTTACAGACCAATATTAGTTTAGAATTTTTTTCAGGTCCTATTTCATGCAGGCTATATAGCTTTTATTTGGCTGCCTTTTTAAAAATCCTACTAAAAACTCGTCCCAATTTCTAACCCCTAGGTATAGATGGTGGCCTCTCAGATTGGATGGGTCCAGGACCATGCATGCGCAGTTGTGGTGGTGGAGTTACATTCTTAACAAAATCTTGTACGAACCCAAAACCCTCGATGAATGGAAAAGATTGTGAAGGAGAGACCAAGGAACTTGTACAAGAATGGTGCAACACTCATGTGAGTTTAATATAATCCTGCAAACGTCGTGAAAGCGATGCTTGACCCTAAGTCTAATCTGTAATGTGCGATACTCGATCGTCTTGGTCCATTAAAGAATTAGGACGCATATTTGCAAATAAGTTTGAAGCACTTGTCATCATACGACTGGCTGTTGCTTAGTTTATCTCGACAAGTGGATGCCTTAATGAACGATTTAATGCTAATGCTGCAATTTATGCTACATTAAGGTTATTTATTAAAGAATCAGGACGTTCTAATTAAGATCTTGAAGATTATACAAAATGAGTAATTCAGCGATTTGGTCTAATTTGTCGTGTTGTGTGTGTTTTATTGTAATTCTCAAGTTTACGTGAGCCCCCAAATTCAATGATCTCTAAGCTCTTGGGGCAAAAGTAAAGATTTAAATCTGGTTTAAATACCCCCTCCCCAAAATAAAAAAAAAAGTTTCAAACTGCAGATGAGTTGCTAACTATACTTATAAGTAATAGCATGGCTTGAGGGAGATTAGTGATTAAATGGCCCCGTAACTCGAGGCAGGTTTGCGGAATTCCCGAGGGCGAAGCCCGAGGGAATTCCGCAAACCTGCCGAGGGTAAGGGGTCATTTAATCACTAATCTCCCGAAAAGCCATGCTATTAGTTTGTAATAGCATAGTTTCGCTCCGATTTAAAAATGGACAAACATGCCCTACTTGGAATCAGCGTATTTAAGCTAAAACATTTGCTTCATTGCTTGTGGGATGTAAAAGCTTGTTGCACATGCGCACTTTTTACGCTTTAATCGGTTACGCATGCGCAATCTATCATTTAACGTACCACAACAAACACGCTAAATATATTAGTATAAATTTGGAGACTGCACGTGCGTAATTTAAATGATGCGGCAACTCAGGGATCGGATGATAGACTATTGACGGCTCTGAGCTAACTGTTGCTGTTCCTTGCACGATTATGTGCGTGAGGCACTTGCCTAATGCGTAGTCGTCAGGGAGACAAAGGTGTGACCCTTGGTAACGGGCGATTAGTTCTAATCGCCCGCTCTAGCGGGCGATTAGAACTAATCGCCCGCTACAGCGGGCGATACGTGATTAAACGTCCCTGTTGAAACAAAAGAACCCGGGGCAACTATGCTATTATTGTACTTAATCAACACTTCGTTCTTAGGGATTGATCATATGAGCCGGGATGAACCGTTTCGCGTTTTTCCTTGACCATGAAAGATAGTTGAAATGAACTTTACACTGTTCCTGGAATCAAATCACGCTAATTCAACTGACATTTCGAATGTTTATCAGAACCATTATAAGAGCTTCGTTTCACGAACGCCAGCCCGGCTCCATATGGACAGTCCCTTGGTATAGGAATGGGGAGGATATCATGCATATGATTTTGAATTTATGATGATACAAAATTCGCAACCACAAATGCTAAGTAATATAGGTCGGGCGTGAACTGTCTGTGCCAGTGTAGGTAACACGCTTCGTTGGTAGAGATGCAACTACCTGAAAAATATAAGGAGAATTTCGACGTTTCAAGCGAAAACTCTTCGTCCAGAGTCACTAATACGGCTGCCTGTCGACAGTTTAACACAATGGGCTTTGAAGATTGGGGCTGGATAGAAAAACGTTCATAAGTAAACAAGAAAAAAATTAAATATTCCTTTTAAACCGTGTATTTCTATATAGGTATGTTCAGGAGACTTGAGCCACCGTGATTTACAATGTGCAGCTCGTGGAGAAAGGGCTGATGCTCACAATTTCCAAGGAACAAGTAGGTTTTATTTTCTACTTAAGATAATGGCTAATCTTGAAATTGTTCGAGCAATCGATGTCCGTTCTGCCTAATTTATTTGTGAGTGCAAAATCTGACGCGGCAAACTCAACGGTTCAATTTTGTCCCAGGAATGACCAATTTGATTACTGTGATAAATTCTTGAAGCTCGTGCAAAACTTAGTTCGACTTCAACGCTCACAACAAGCTTTTGCGTTGTCTTTGGTTGTGTTGAGAATGACAGTGCTAATGATAACCTTGGGACAACGCATATTGATTCTTGTTGTTCTGCATAATCAATTTCTATATTTCAAACCCGCGTGGTTAAGTCGCCGCGTCGCGCACTCTCGCTCTCTGTTGTTCCAAATGTTGCATTGTCAGAATCTATGAGTCGTACATTGTTGAAGGGTTTGGGAAGCTGGAAATTTTGAGTGCAAATTCTTCTATATTCTCACCTAACTAAGGAATAGCTGCGAAAAATACAACTATAGCCCCTTTGCCAGGAATTGAACCTGAAAAAATGATCTTGAAAAGTAAAATCCTGAAACGCACATGTTACGTTCGTTTGTGTTTTGAAAGCCCTATTATTAATTTTATTATTATTATTATATATGCCCGATAATATAAACATGCACGTCAAGCAACCGATTTAAAATTTCTTGTTCGTTTTCAGGAGATTGTCAGCTGCACTGTCGTATTAGTGATACTCACTTTCTGCTCGTTGGTCATGTTGATGATGGTACCCATTGTGATTACGATAGCGGTGCATGTGTCAGCGGCACATGCTACGACATGCCGGACTACGTTGTTGGAACACAACCACCCATGACGTCACCCGTAACAACATCGGTAGTTATCGGAAATAGGACGACACAGCCCGGAGTTGCTACGACAAAAGCAGCTACGACAAAACCAGCGACGACAAAACCAACTTCTACGCAAAACTAACTTCTACGCAACCAGAAACTATCAGACCAACTTCTTCACCTACTCCCACAAGTAAGATTCATTTAATAAATTTTATTGTTTAGAAACTAAAGTAATATTACTGGCAGGGCGTGAGCAATCAGAGCATGGGCGGGGGCGTTAACAACTCCAAACACTTGCTCATGAGTTATCCGAGGTTGAGCTTGATTTCCATGTAAATTATAAGAGAATAACATTGACAGACCAACGTGAAACTTAAAAGTGAACGAAAGGCCAGAATTCAAAATTTTCGTTGCATTATCGGGCATTCTAGGGTCTAAATATTCAATTGTGTCTGGGCTAGCACTTCCCGGAACCCCCTAGTAGATTTAGCGTCGTATTCCACTGTGCTAATATGTGCTTTCGAAAGATCTGCCTAGAATGTACTCGTCGAAACACTATACTAGATTTCGAACACTGCTTTTAGGTAATGTTAGTTGAAATGTAAGGTAATTGGATCCCTAACCCCCCCCCCCCTGCCCCCAAACTTCGCTATGTCCCTGACTACTGGTGTGTGGGATTTACGGTTCGTGGCAAACATTGTTCTAAATTTTTGAATGAATTTTTTTCTTTCTCGATATCAACATACAATATAAATATATCGAATATATTGTATTGAGATAGGCTCGGTGTCATAAGGCTAAAATTGTAATGTTACTGTATTCTCTAACTATTCCAAACTGTGTTTCTAATTTAAATAAATGTCTAATGCCTAACCTTATTCTAATATTTGTAGGAAGACTTGTTACTGGGGCATTCAGTCAGATTTTGCGCAAACGTTTCCAAAGACTTGTCACCATCCCTAGTGGAGCAACGGACATTGTCATAAAGAATTCTAAACCACGTAATTCAAGAATTTGTAAGTTGCAATTATATCCTGCAATAGACAAAATTTGGCTAACGTTTATACCCAATTCATAACTTTAGATACCTCGCATGCCTAGTTACCATTCTTCTAGTTTACAGAAGCGTAGAATAGAACGAAGGTAAGTAAGCTTTAGCATTGACATATAATTATCTACATGAATAACTCTTATACATAATTCTAATGTTTAGTTGCCATTGTTCTATCACTCGCGCCATGCTGTTGACTAGAACAATGGCAACTATATATTATAGACATGTAAGTTAGCTAAAGTTGTGAACTGGGATTTGGGTTGCTACGATATAACGTAGTAACGTTAGCCAAATTTGTCTTGATGATAATTAGTAATGTATAAATTACCATCTCGTCGTTATCACCACCAACAGGTAGATAAAATCGGTGAATTAACTGAAGAATGCTCCTTAAAGCAGATAGTTGAAGTTTATGGCCATGATTTAACTGAATTAAATACACCTAAGTAGATTATAGGCGTCCGTATGTACGGTGTTTTCAACTTTTAAGGACATGTACTATCATGCACGTTGATTTACATATCGTTAAAAATAAGTTTTGGCAATGAGCTTTGAATATGTTTAGATTGAAAGAATTTCGTTCATAACATTTTTATAACTTTTCTTTGGTTGTAGAAGATATTTCAGTTTACTTGAAATGTAAAAGATGACTAAAAGTTCGTAATTTTGTATCAAAGAATCATCGACATAGTTTTGAACGAATTCAGCTATTTTGAATAGTGAGCACTATGAGATTAGCGACTTGGCGTCTTTGAAACGTATTTTACCCGATTGTGACGTCTACATTGTATTTCATTGCATACTCGACAAACTAAGGGATCTCAAGAGTAAGAAGAGATGAAGAAAAATTGTAAAATGACTTGTTTTACACTTGACGAGTTCTTTCTATATAAACTGTTGCTATTATTTTTAATTTATTCCACATTCCCATCTCGTCTAATTTATTTAAATTTTTAAGATTAAAGATAGAATTCTTCGCACATGCATTCAGTTAAATTTTAAGCAAAACTACAAATATTTTGCAGCTTGAACTATACGTTTCGTCCTCTAACGTCTCTCATTGGAAACCTATTTGTATGTGCATTTAAAAGATAATAGGACTGTATTTGATACAAAAGTGTATTGACTATTGGGTTCGAAAAATTGCTTGGTTGCTGCTATCATTCATCGCTTCCCAGCGAGCAAAATGACGTTTATCCAACGTTGAATCAACGTTGGAAATGACCTTCCAGACGTTAGATAGACGTTGAAAAAGGGTTGACTATGCACAATTTGCATACATATTTGACGTTACTGTTTCGACGTTGAAACAACGTTGAAATTAGGTTGCCAATCTCGTCAACCATAATTCAAAGTTGAATCCACGTTAAAACAACGTTGAGATTGGTTCACAAATCGACGTCGTACATTTAACCATGAATAAACGTTAATTCAACGTCTGTTGGCGGCTGTTGAACCAATGTTTGTAAAACAACGTCAGAGCAACGTAGATATTAGGTTGTCGACGTCGCAACCTTTTTTCTACCAAATTTCAACGTTGAAACAACGTCGTGCCCGGTGGGTTTTCTCCTCTCTAACTGGAATTCACACCAGACTATATCTATAAGCATCTTTTAAGTATTCTATATCTCCTAACCTGCAGGTTCAAATAACTTGTGCATATTTTGTTTTAAACAGCTGTACGATTCCAAAAAGGAAAGCGTAAACCAACACGTTATCGAAAGAAATATGGGAAGGAAATGATGCCTTTTTCTGAACAAATTGGAAGAGGGAACGACAATATCATGCCCATGGTTTGCATTGAAGGTAAGAAAAATGTGTGCAGGCAGTTATGACCTGTTTCACTTTTTGTTCGACATTAGCTTAATTCCATGTGCATGTACTTGTCATAAAAACCTGGGTCAAAATTGTTATTTTTATTTTATCCGATCAAGGCAGAATATTTTCGGAAAACATGTTTTCGGAGTTAAGTTTAATGCTAAAACCTCCATTTTCTTCCCAGCTAATTTTATGTATCTGAAGTCCTCGCACCGTGAAAGCATGATGGTCATTCATTTTCAAATCATAGAAAATGGAATAACTATGAGAGCAAACCTTAATATTGAAATAGAATTCGAAGAGGTCTCGATATAGGCATGCAAACAAGTATTTTCTGGCTCATGGCCTTCATTGTGTTCTAGGTTTTATTAAATATTTCCTGTAGATAGAGTTAAAAAATTGCTATTAAATTTACCTATTGCTGTTATTCTGTTATCATGTTTAGGTCCGACCAAAGCAGGGGCGGATCTAGGATTTTTCGTACGTTAGTCAAAAATTTCGTTGCTGAACATCGAGGGAGGGGTTCTTTTACCGGGGGGGGGGGTCGCAAAGCGAATTAATTTGTATCCTGTTTTACGAAAAATGTTACGTAAAAAATTACTGTTTCGCCCAATGTCAGGGCTCGTCAGCATGCCTAGGAAACACATAACTCCATATTTTGTCCTTAATTTACATGAATGGTCAAAAGATTGTTAATTCGCAGGAAGAAAATTTCCGCGTTTAATTCACTGCTTTCCGAGTTTTAATATTCATAGCAGAAACAAATGCCATGAATATTCACAATGGCAACATGATCCATTTTACTTCATTACTTGTTGTATACATAATGTAGAGATCGTATTACACAAAGCCATGCCACATTGTCATGTGCTTGTAGTTTTAATATACTAGACAACTAGGTATAAATAATACAGTATTATTGAGTATCTGATCAATATATAAAGCCCACATTCCACAAGAGGCATAGACAAATTATAAACAAACTGAAACTGCTTGTATTAAGCCGCAGTATTATGTAAATTGACTGAAATATAGTATGTAAATTTCGTCTCTTATTACGTCCAGACGCGCAATCCACTACAGCCTACAACAGCTATAATGATATATCTAGTTAAAATAGAATATATTTACCTTAAAGCCGTACAAAACTTTTTTGTTTTCTCTCGAACGTACTTCGGGATGTAAGATTCCGCACCAAAATTTCGCGGTGCGAGGAAGAAGCTTGTTATGTTCACAGCGCTCAATAAGTCTTCAATAGAACGCTTCGGTTACATATCTTTAAGATATTGTTAATTAAGATATTGTCGATCGTCTTTCTCTAAAGCAGCCTTTGCGGTTTCGTGTTTAGAACTTCTGATAAATTTTCCGATTGCCATAAAACGCATATGCAATAAAATCGGCGGGTACGCCGTACGCGTATAATAATAAGAGACGAAATTTACATAATATTTCAGCAATTTACATAAATACATAGACCTTTCCGTGCATACTATTAGCCTGAACGGTATGATCGATCAAAAAAATCCAGCCAACGGGAATTCAGGATTTTTTTGAATTAGCCAATCGGATAGCTTTTATTCGAGCCCCTGATCGCTTTAGCGATCAGAACTCCCCACAGATCGCGCAAAAATCGAGATAGCCAATCAGGTGGCTGGAATCTGACTCAGAGCGTGCAAAACTCATGCGTAAGACCGCTTTTCTGCGCGTTCATGTTCGAAGGCGTTGCTACTGCATGGATGATATCTTAGAACTGGACTGTTAAACTTTCGATAAATACACTGCGCGAAATTAGATAACTGGACTGCTATTTTAATTTAACAATTTTCTGGCCAATTTTTACCTTAGTCGCATGATCGCTCTGATCACCCCTAGATCCGCCCCTGGACCAAAGATGGTTTCAAAGTCCTAATTTACATTCGTCGACGACGAAAACGCACGCCATTGGTGATATGGTCCTATCGGATATAGAACGGATATGGAACTGAATCTGTCCAAAGTCCAAAGGACGCGACATAATATTTTTATCTAGATTTAGAATATTACTTTAATAATTGGAAATTTACTATATAGAATTATTATAATTTAATTTGCAGAGTTGAATAAAACAAAACTTCCATGCCATTCATTTACAAAAATGAATGATAGAAAATTTGTTGTGCACAGTTTGAGCTTCAACGAACTTGTTTATTTTCGTCCAATTTAATGCATCTTTAAATTAATGAACACGATGCCAATACCCACTCGGTCAGGATACTTTGTGGTACACCATGTGGTAATTCATGGCAAAATTAGACTACAAAGCGATGCGATTGTTTACGATTTTAAAATCTTGCTTTTCATTGTGGTCTCCGAAGAATCGTTTCAACTTGAGTCGTAAGAAGAATTCTATAAAGAAAATTTAACCCCTCAGCTCAAAAAATAGAAAGCCATTTTTCGTTATTCCTGCAATCTTCATGGACCCAATTTTTATGCTGGATTTCAACTTTTCACAAGCATTTTCGGATTATTGAGGAGTATTATTGAATTCGCTACTCGCATCAGATGAAGAGATTAATGCTCTGGCAGGGATGCCGTGGGTCCCATGTTTTAGGGGGCAACATTATTCCGACAAACACAATTTTTTCTGACAAATAATGGAGAGGGGGGGGGGGAGGAGTAAGGATATACAAACTCGCCGATCCGCCAAAATTTGAAGCAAAATCCGCCGTTCCGACAATGGTCGTCTCTAAATTTGGATCCACTTAAAGCTCTACTATATGAAGCGCAATCCAGAATCCGAATTAAATTGCAAGCCGCCGTTTGCCAGCTTTGGTTTTGGGGGCAATTGCAATTTAAATAAATATGGTTTATAAATAATAGAATAACTAAATAATAAAAATATCTTAGTTAGAAGAGACGCGTATTATGAACTTTCAGTTTCATGGTTTGTGGAAACATATAACCGTATATTTATTATTGCAATAATCGATTATAAGTCAAGAATATGTATAATTAATATGCAATAATAAATGTACGCGTGGTGTTTCCACAAACCACAAAAGTTTAAGTCCAGTGTTCTATTACAAATTACAAAGAACTTAAAAGACTCTTAAAAGACTGTAGTTAGAAGGATTTGTATAGTTAAATGACTGTTTCCACAAATCAGACTATTTCTGATTACGTTAAAAAACTAAATATGGTTGATAGGTTGGGTCACGCTTCAGTTATACAGTAGCAAAGTTTATAAAGGACAGTCGTATTGAAGAACTTCTAATGAGCGTTTCTTAAAAATTATCTTTTTATATTGCTTGTAGATGTTTCCGCAACATTGCAACATAAAATTATTATATAAAATTGAGTAATGCTAAAACGAACAGTCCACAGCAAAAAAGACTTTCGTTTGAGCGTGATGCGGCGGTGTACGAGATACAACATCATGGCAGAATTTCCCAACTCGAACATACGAAGTATGATTGCATACATCAATGAATACCAACTCCATATCCATGTCGCCGTCCCAAACCTTCAAAATCCCTGAAATAAACCACAACTTCATCACAGCACAGGAGCCGGCAATACACGATATAACAGTAGTGACGGTCGATTCTCTATTCTCACTTCTCGTCTTATCCATACCATTGCCTTCCGTTTTACAGTTTGGTCTGTTCACAATATCTACGCTCACAACGTTCGATTTTTCCATCTGCGTACAGACGTCTGAAGTATCGTCATAGGAGATCTTGCCATAAACAATCATGGCGCACAGTCCGCACATCAAAGAACCAACAGCCAGTAAAGAAATTATGCTTTGTACTACATGCTGATCACAGGGAAGCATTGTTTCTAAGCTTTCTGCGATGACGAATAAGTAACATTGCACCACCACCAAATGAAATACATGCTGTGCGTGATTTACTCCATGTTCCAGACCATGGTAGCAAATCCGAGTGAATCCAGTTACTAAAAATGGAAAGCCTTTAATGCTTTAATGCTTTAATGAAATACTCCTAAAACAGTATTATACTACACTAGGAGGAATTATATATACTGAAAAACTAGATAATATTTATATTTATTTACAAGAAATTAGTCTTCATAATCACTGTATGACACATATATTAGGCGGTGATTATAGAATGATGTTGTTATATGTTATTATTACATGATTGAGAAGGTTTTCACAAAACAGCTCTTACGCTTGTGGGACGTAACACAAGGCTGAGTATGCGCACTATATACGCTTTAAAATGTGGTCAAGCATGCGCAGTATATCATTTCACGTCCCACAAGCGAAAGAGCAGATGTTACTGTATAAATTCCCTGCACAAGCAAGTTTGATGGTTGATCCAGCTAGTCCTCGTGCGCCGAATGATACATACTCTTACCTAATGGTAGAGTTTTGACGGGTTCTGAGGTACACGGCTGTTGTCTCTTTCCCGACTGGAGACGGTACAGCGTTTATCGAGTTGGGAAAGAGACTAACCTCTCATTAGGTACTTACCCAGATAAGTACATCATGAATATAGTTTTAGTGAGGTATTTATCTAGATAAATACCTCATTAAACTATTCATGAGGTATATATCTAGTTAAATACCTCATGAATAGTTTAATGAGGTATTTATCTAGATAAATGCCTCATTAAACTATTCATGAGGTATTTAATACATAATTATTCAAGTGCAATATAGATATATTGCACTCAAACTGAGTGCAATATACATATATTGCACTGGAGCTCAGCGCAATATACAGATATTGCACTAGAATAGCTAATTAGTAATTCAATTCAATTCATCAGCCCCACTCTTCCCTGCTGAATATCAAATCCCTCCCCGGGCTTTTATATACTTGAAAGACATTATGGAAAATAAAGGTCTATGAATAACAAAGAAAACCGCGTCATGTAATCATGTAATAAGTAAGAGTTAATTACCTCGAACCTCGGCATTTATCCATATACAGCCCTCGGCGCTACGCGCCTCGGGCTGTATATGGCTAAATGCCTCGCTTCTCGGTAATTAACTCTTACTTAACAACAACAATGGCAAAAGCGACAAACGACAACAACAACAACGACAACAACTCTAAGACTACAAAACGAACATATAGTACAATACAAACGATTCAAAACGATACTAATTAACTACATTAAGTGACTTAATTGAAGGCATGGCAAGTGTTTTGAAACTTGGGGTTGATTGGCAAAGATTGTTAAATGGGATGTGATTCCAGGTAACGATTGTTCTTGGATAAAATGAAAACTTATATACATTGACACACGACTGAATTTGGCGGTAAGGACAGATATTAGGCAGCCTGGATGCTCTAGTCAAAGGACACACGTCATCAGGAAGACTGATTCCAACAAGGCCTTGATGGATCTTGTAGAACATAGTGGCTTGGTGTAGCAGTCGCCGTTGTTGGAGATTGTCCCAACCCAGATGGTCGATCATTGGAGAGACGTGGCTAGCTTTGGAATAGTCATTGAAGACAAATCTAGCAGCTCTGCGTTGAACCATCTCGATCTTGTTGATGTTCCTCTTGGTGTAAGGGTTCCAGACTGTAGAAGCATACTCAAGTTGTGGACGGACAAGACTAGTATACGCTCTTGACTTAACAGCAGCGCTACATTCACCAAGGATTCTTCTAAGTAAGCCAAGAGTGCTATTTGCCTTACTACATATGATGTCACAATGTTTGTTCCAGTTCAAGTCGTGGTTTATAGTAATGCCCAGGTATTTGGTAGAAGATACTCTGCTAATGATTTGATTATTCATCATATAGCTATATGTTTCAGGGACACGTTTATTTGTAATTCCTAGGTGGTAGCATTTTGAGAAATTGAAATTTAGTTGCCACTTGTTAGCCCAATTATTTAGATTGTCTAAATCCTCTTGTAACGTGACGTGGTCCTGATCGTTATTAATTTCTCTATAAATGATTCCATCGTCAGCAAACAAGCGAATTTGGGATTTAATATTCTCAGAAATATCGTTTATATAGAGAAGAAATAAGACAGGTGCGAGAATTGTTCCTTGAGGTACTCCAGATATGACAGTTTGAGGGTGAGGGTGGTAGCCATTAACCGAGACAACTTGAGAGCGGTTGGAAAGAAAAGCCTTGATCCAATTGGCGGAAAGTCCTCTAATACCATAATGGTCTAATTTGGACATCAGACGAAGATGAGGAACAGAATCAAAGGCTTTACTGAAGTCTAAGAGAATCACATCGGTTTGTTTCTTCTGGTTGATACTTTTTGCCCAATCGTTGATTGCCGTAATTAGTTGAGTCTCACACGAAAATAGTTTGCGAAATCCGTGTTGTTCGTTAATTAGAATATCATGATATGCTAAGTGCTTTGAAACATGGCTAAGAATGATATGTTCCATGACTTTGCAACACAGACACGTCAGAGAGATTGGACGGTAGTTTGCTGGGTTGGATTTTAAGTCCTTTTTAAAAACAGCAGAAACAAGGGCCTTTGACCAGTCAGGTGGAAGTATACCAGAATCATAGGATTGTTGGAAAATGAAACAAAGCCAGTGCGAAATTGATGGAGAAAGTTCTTTAAGGATTCTAGCTGGGATTTCATCAGGACCACAGGCCTTACTGGGGTTAAGTTCAGAGAGTTGCTTGGCTACACCTTGGGAGTTGATGATCAAATTTGAGATGGAGGTGTATGGAGATTGGCCTTTATTTGGAATTGGAGCATTCTCACGGGTGAATACTGAATGGAACTGGGAGTTAAGGGCGTCAGCTTTTGATTTGTCAGAAACACATAATTTGTCGTTGAATTTTAAAGGAGGTATGCCAGAGCTTTCAGATTTACTTGTACGTACATACGACCAGAATTTCTTTGGATTGGTATGTAAGCTTGCGCCAATAACGTCATTCAGATAACTACTGTGAGATTGTTTGACGAGACGAGAGACTAAGTTCCGTTCTTTCTTGAACTCATCCCAGTGTTTAGGTTTGTGAGATTTGAGAGCCTTTTTATGTAGGCGATCTTTCAGCCGCATGTGCCGTTTGATAGCAGAGGTTATCCATGGAAGTTTATACTTAGGCGTAGATTTCTTGTGAGGAACATAATCTTGAATACCTTTTATCAAGGTTAATTTAAATTTTAACCAGTTTTCAGATACAGAGTTATGTTGAAGACTAGATAGGAAAAAGTTTTCCGATGCATGTGACATAAATTCATTAAGCTTTGTGAAATCAGCTTTCTTATAGATGAAATCTTTGTGTGGAGGTTTGAACGATCTAGTAGCCGCGACATCGATGTTAAAAAGGACGGCCAAATGGTCGCTCATTCCTGACGTGGTCGAAACATTAGATACATTATTAGGGAATGAAGACAATAACAAGTCCAAGGTTTTGTTAGAAGCTGGACGAGTAGGTAACGTGACGTGTTGTGTAAGGGAGAAGTCGTCAAGTGTCTGGAGAAGTTTCTTATGATGTAAGGAATTGATTTCACTTAAGAGTTCTGGAGACTCAGATTTCCAGTTGATGTCTCCAAGGTTAAAATCACCACCTAGAATGATATTTGGATGATGATTAGTCGAATCAAATACACAGTTTATAGATTTCTGGAGCTCATCAAGGGCTTCGGAAGAGGAGTTGGGAGGTCTGTAGTAGGATGCTAGGTATAATTTCTTGGAATTCTGGAACTTTACTGAGGACCAAAGAATTTCACAGTTCGCATCGAATTTTGGACATTCTTCGCATACAATATCGGATTTAACAGCGTGAAAAACACCACCACCATTTGCATTTCTGTCTTTTCTATAGACAGTGTAGTTGGATGGAAACACAGAGTAAGTGGGTATATCATTGTGTAGCTTGGATTCAGTTCCGAGAACAACATCAGGGTTGTGTAGGTCAAGTAGAGCTTGAAATTCTGTGAAACGGGATGTACCTTTTAAACCGTTACAATTGATGATCATTCCTTTTAGATGACGTTTAGCTTTAACTCGTTTAGACTTAGGTATTGGATTGGGGGTTGAAGCGAATACAGTATTAGAATCTCTAGAGGGAGTAGCTGGCGGTGATGATTGATTATCAAGGGCGCTGAACGAGTTTGAGAGTAATGATGGCGTTTTGAGATGATTGTTCAATAGAGATGTAGAGAAATTAGGAACGTCGCATTTATTACAAATCCATATGCAGGAGTCGGACAGGGTATTTGGGGTGTTTACATTGCAACAGTTAGTGTGGTACCAAGCTGAACACTTTTCGCATTGGATGGATTGAACGTTGGACTTAATAGATTTTCTGCATATCTCACAAGAGTACCTCGTAATAGGGCCAGGATTAATTTGGATATCACCACATGAAAGGAGTATAGACAGTAGGAGTTTAAGTTGGTTATTATGGCTTTTAGTCAGGATGGTAGACCCGCGAAATCTAGATGCGGAGAAAGTTGCGAGACATGCTTCAAGGCCAACAGGTATTGCTTCACTGCGAGCGAATGGGACGTTCAGTCCAAAACCAGGTAGATTGTAGGACAGGCCAGGATTGACATTTAGATTTTGATGTAAAACCGATGCAAAAATTAATATAATAATTGGAGCAAGAAAAGCTGTTTTCGCCATGAAACCAGGAGGTGATGAGGTAATTTTATCTGGAGATGATTTATTCAATGACTTGATGTGTTGAGACTGTGAAACTTGATCGGGGTCAAAATGTCGCACTTTAACTTTCGAGACGCAGTGAACACAAAGAACAAAGTATTATAATTCGCGAAAAATCCCACGGAATAAGACAAAATATATAACAAAATGACAGGAAAAGTCTCCGACACGCAGATCCAGCGACGAAAATCAAAATAAAGCAGCTAATATCGTGATACAAACAAATGTTCTTGTTGCCAGGGAAACTCGATATAGACGCCGCGAAAAATTTAAAATCCAACACCAACGGACAAAATAATAAAATCTTGATTTTTTAGAATAATATTATACCACAAAATACCACGACTTGAGAGTGATTGAGCAAATTTTATGTAAACCACTGGGAAAAACTTGGATGGCGTAACTTTGTAGAAGTCTAGTAATTCGGTAAAAACTTGAAGATCGGCACAGTTCGTAGCAATAGACACGAGATGATGCCAAGTCGACGCAATACTAAAAATCCAAAATATATTGAGACAAACAGTGTTTTTCAGCGAAATTACCATAGACAGATGAAGAATATACTTAGATATATTATGACACCAAATTTGCTTTATTTCTTTAAGTTTTGACTTTTTTAGAAGCTTAATTAATCGGAGATTGAAGACACCGCACCGAATTGTAATTCGACCCTATTATACAATAGCTCCTTGTATAAATAAGAAAGACGAGGAGATAGCCAACGCGTTTAGGTGTTATCGCCAACGTGTTATCGCTAATCGCTTAATTGGCTCGCCAACAAGCTTTATGCAATAGAAGAAAAAAGCAAGGAGGTACATGTAACCAATGTGTACATTCACGGACCTTGTCCCTTGTCTTTGTTTACTGTCTAGTGTCTAGCACAACGCCGTTGTCAACGGTGCAAACTCGTATTCAGTGCAACGATAACTCTACCAGATTTTACGAGAATCAATCTGTAGTATTCTGTACAGACAGAACTGTATCAAAGCTTGTCAAAAATGTTTTAAATACTGCTATAACTGTGAAACTATTGAAATCTAAAGTGATATTTATATTCAACACATGCGAAAAGCTGAAAATAGACACACGTCACACTGGGAAAAGTCAAAGGTCAATGAAACTTGTTATTGTGAAACATGTCACAATTAAGTTAAAATGCGGAAGCGCATGGAGCGGATCCACGGAACGGATATGCGGATAAAATACGGAATGGATGAGGATAAAATGTGTCTTTTAATGATGTAACGACGTAGTGCTTATTATTCATAACATATCTTATACAGCTATTTCAATTATAGTTTATTAGATAAATTTAGCATAGCAGTAGCCTCGTGGGGATGCTTTCAGCGACAGCTGCAAATGCAAATGGAAATTTAGAATATGCAAAATTTGGTTGTTGGTGACACAATAAATAGATGAATTGCATCAGTTTCACAAGGCACGTTTCTGATGTGTTAGGCTTGTTTCGCATTAAAAGCAATAAATAATGAGATGAAATGCCTTTGGTAACTGTTTATTTCGTAGTGTAAGCAATCAAGCTTTTCTAGGTTGTCGGCGACCCTATATAGTTTTTGCAGTGTCTTTTTAAATTTGAAACTTCACACTATCCTTGGATCCCTAGTTTCATCGTGTGAACCAGGCTTTAGTGCTACAGGGTGAGTAAAAAAACCTGACACCTTTGTTATTCAAATTAGCCATGAAGGTATCAGTTTATTTACTCACTCTGTAGAGAGTAGAGCCTAGGGACGTTTATATAGAACAATTAAATCATGACAAAAGGCTCTTGGGCAATATTTCGTATTGAAGCAATCCTATATACATAGGCGTACAGGAAGGAAAAAATTAGGGGGGCAGAAAGAAATTTGCCCGACTTTTTTGGATTGTGCCCGACAAATGCCGAAAAAAATTTTCCCGGAACAATTTATTTTGGCAACCGCTCAGTGCACCATTTTAGGGGTCCAAAAATTTTCCGGACATACCTAAATTTTTCGGAACATCAAACAAATTTTCCCAAACATCGAAAAATTGACATCATTTCCCAGAAAATTGACAGAATTTGTCCCATTTATTTTTATAATAACCAAATATTGCCCGACTGTGAAGCGAATATTGCCCA
Source organism: Paramuricea clavata (assembly GCA_902702795.2). Taxonomy (NCBI): domain Eukaryota; kingdom Metazoa; phylum Cnidaria; class Anthozoa; order Malacalcyonacea; family Plexauridae; genus Paramuricea; species Paramuricea clavata. The sequence goes on from CACRXK020001668.1 coordinate 20,508, forward strand.
ACTGGCTTTATTTGCCCAACAAACTGGGGTTATTATTAAGAGAGATTTTCTTGTTTTGACTACTTTTGCCCGACTTTTGTTGAACATTTGCCCGACTTTTTATTCTTTTTGGGGGGGGGGCAGCTGCCCCCCCTGCCCCCCGTCCAATACGCCTATGCCTATATAGTTGTTTACTAAATGATAACGTGATTTTTACACACTTTATTCAACCCGCGCCTCAATAAAATACATGGTTTGGAGCTTTTTTACGACCCGCGACTTTTTACCCGCGACACGCGACCATTAGTCAAACTCAGCCTAGGGCATTCAAATTCTCACAATACGTTATTTCAATAGTTTTTGGGACACCCTGTATACCGTGGGCGGGTTATTGTCGTTACAGCAGTGCAACCAAATAATTCACAAACTGAGAATATAAGCATCAACATGCAGCTGTGAACAATGATAGCGCCGGAATACCGCAGGCATATGTGAACCAGGCTAAATTAAAGTGCTTGTAGCTGATGTTTTACTTCACTTGAATACAATCTTCGCCAAATTGCCTTTCTTTTAAATTTTTACTGATGGGAAGTCTTTAAGAACTGAATACCGAACAACATGGAGCAAAACTTGCATCCAACAACGTCAAATTAAAGCCATCATGTTACTTCGATAACTATAGAGTTGCATGAGGACATTGTTTTTTTTTTAAATTAAGGCACTGATTCGACACATGCCTAACATAACAAAAACATGATCAATGCTTAAACAATGCACATGCATGCATAACATCATATTATTGTGTATACAGTGTAGTGTACCATGCTTTTTAGCAGGCAAAAGTACATTTAATTAACTCATTAAGTCTCATTGCGCCCCCATGCACCCTGGAATTGGGAATGGGGTAAGTCTCATTGCGCCCTCATGCGCCCTGGATGACACGTCAACTTCCGGGCACGATTGTCTAGCGTGTGTTTATCAGGTTGCCTGGCAACGGTCACGAGTATAAAGTGCAAAATTCGGGCTTTCAAACGATACATCATGCGAGAAAATTGATCAAAAGGTTGCGAAGATTTTCGATTTTAAACTCTATTTTTTTACAAAACCTGTGACAACCGCAAAGTGTCACAAGATAGGACTTTGCAGCAAGTTTTAAGGATGAAAAAGAAGAGGTTTTTAAAGTGTTTTACATATAAAATATATTGTAAAACATAAGGGAGTGTGCATATGTTTCAAGTCAAGTTCTTGTCCAAATGAAGTCGCGCAATTTTCAGCCAGAAAAACAGCAATTTCTTTCAATCTAACGGAAAAGTGAAGTGGGAAATCGCAAGAAACATGAACACTAAATCCAAGTGAGTAGTTACGATATTTTTGAGCGTGTTTTTGAATGAAAATACCTGGCATGTTTTCATGAAATACGATATAGCATTAAAGGAAGTTCAATCTAGTGTAAAACTAAGTTTTTAGAAGAAATTTTCGTGCATTTTATGGCATGATTTCGACTGTTTTTGTGACCCTACTGTTGGTCGTCTTGCTCAAGTTGTTATTATAGCCGAAGTACTTTCAGAAGACAGTAGGTTCAACTTGTCATGTGCGTATATACATTTTTGGCAAGAAAAATTTCGAGTAAAACTGCATTAAAACTAAGTAGAATACTCTACAATGAATACTATATCCGTTTCTATAAACTTTGTCTCGAAACGAGCTCTCATTTCAGAGATAATGTGGTTTAAAATCAGTGTATTGAATTATGCCGTTACTTGGCGTGTGCGAATTCTGAACCTTCATGACAGGGATTTGAAAAGCTTCTAAAATACACTTTATTGCTTCATATATCCCCATAAAATTTTTAAATCAATAAAGCACATCATAAAACTAATGTACGCTCATTTTCTAAGAAGTACTCATCGATTACCTGAAGGAAAAGTTTAAAATAGGTCAGAGAGTAGTTTACAAAATGCCGTTCTCCTCTGAAATGGCTTCTTTTGCGGGAAGCCATTAAATTTATGTACTTTCCAAAATTGTAATTTAGTCGCTTTTTTTACCTCATTGTTCACTTATTTATCATGGAATTTCTTCGCTTGAGCTCTTTTAATAATATCTGCAAGATACTTTGCTATTTGGTGAAATAAAAGCTATATTTTTAGCAGTTTATCTTTTGAAAACTGCATGCGCAACAAAGTGTCACCAATGTGTTTACTCTCGTCTGACAAACAACCAAAGATGAAATACTTTATTTCACTCTTTTATCGCAATCTAAAATGCCTAAATATTAGATTATTCATTTTATTTGAGAATACATATTATATTTTTATACAATTGGTCCGTAAATTGGTCCTTGAAAAGGACTTATTTCAAGCTAGAGTCAGATTTCAAACTAGAGTCAGATTTCAAAAGAAACCGCCTGTCTGACATTTTACAGCAACCTACATTGGCGCGCACGACGTTTTAGCCACAAATCTGTTGTTTTGTCAACAGAAACAAAAGGAATTTCAGTTAAAATTCTTACCTGATGAATATTCAAAAGTGTTTATCTCTTTTTGACGACTTTCAGTGCTCTTGATAGCGAAATAAAAAGCCTTTTGTTTTATCACCGCATGCTGCGTTTGAAAATGCCGGCTGTCAAAGTCAGAATTGAAAACACCTCAAATATTTTAAAATTTTCTCACCTTTTTCATCCTTTGTTTATATTTTAATTAGTAATTTTTGTACTTCGTGTTTTTCCAAACATATTTGAGCTATTTAAAAACTTCAAAGAGGTACAAACACTGTATTTTTGGGTTACAGAGTTTTTGGACTTGAACAACAAGTTCTGAAGTTCAAGTTCTCCATTGTAAACTAGATGTCCTGAGTGTGCCTGAGCTATGCCCAAGCAAATTTTTATAGCGTTTCATTATTTTGTAATTTATACCCTACAAGATGAAAACTAATTTGAAAATAAATGTGTACCAATCCAGGAATCAAAAAATATTTCTCCATTTATGTTGGGTTATTGAATTATTGCCCTTCAGATGTTGGGTGTCATGAAGAAGCAAAATGTCAGAGACTTAAATTTACACAAACCAAGAATTCTCACCCAAAAATCTAATGATATATTTAAGTTTGGGAGCTCATTTAAAATAGAATTGATTAATCATTTATCATTTAACCCACTGCAAAATTTCGAGGTTTTTTATAACATTGATCTTGAGATATGGGTATTTTTGTAAAAGCAGTTGACAGTAACTAAAATTCGCCATTTTCCTTGCAACTTGGGGAGTGCCAATGTTGCAACAGTCTGCAACTTAATGAGTTAACCATGAAATAGCACGCATGCAAAGCATCGTTCTTTCAAAATGCCATACTGACTATAGTCATAGTTGGCAGTTGCCAAACTGTTGATGCCATGTCTCCGTGTCAATTACGTTATATTCAAATCGTATTCAATTCAAACAAAAAGTCAGCAGACGAACTGTCAACAACAATCGAGATGAAATTGATTTGCTTTTAACGCTTGAAATGAACGCTTTCAGCTGCCGTGCAATTACAATGTTGACTTTACTTAGTATATAGTGCTAAGTGCTAAATGATATAAGAAAGAGAAAACAAGATAAGGCGAAGAACACAAACGCAGAAATATCGCTTCCAAGCGTTATAAATTGTTTGCAATAAGCAAATTCAGTATACAGTATATAGCGTAAGACCAGCCAGAAATTACAGACCATACAATGAATACAAAATACATCAAAACAACTTCATCGTTAGCGGCTTATATAAACCGACTAATGCATGACGTTAATGAAATTTGATGAAATTCCCCGTATTTATAGCATCATGCATGCAAAGCATTCTGGTCGGTTAACAGTGATGCATTCTGGTCGGTTAACAGCTGTGCATTCTGGTCGGAGAAACGGAAGTAAAATCTTACTTTCAGAGCCCAATACGAATTAGAATTGCTGACTTGCTCGCTCGCTTCAGGCTCGCTCGCTGCGTCAGCAATAAATGTCTATGAGTGAAATACGATATAGGAATAGTGTAGTTGTATAAGAAATTAAAATTCCTATAAGAATTCTTATAGGATATGATAATGGTGAAAAAATTCCTATAAGAAATAGAAATTCCTGTAGGAAGGAGTTATTTCGTAAATTATATTTATCTGTATAATTTTTTATATAAGTAAAGTTCTTATACCCATGCATGTATCAGGCCATAGTGGTATAGGCTATGAATTTTTCCCACCATTTTCCAATCCTATAAGAATTCCTATAGGAATTTTTATTTCCTATAGGATTTTTTTTTCACCATTTTCAAATCCTATAGGAATTTTCATTTCCTATAGGAATTCCTATAGCCATTTTCCAATCCTATAGGAATTCCTACAGGAATATTTTTTCCTATAGGAATTTTTCCACCATTTTCAATTCCTATAGGAATTCCTATAGGAATTTTCAATGCCCATAGGAATTCCTATAGGAAATAAAAATTCCTATAGGAATTCCTATAGGAATTTTCAATTCCTATAGGAATTCCTATAGGAATTTTGATTTCCTATAGGAATTCCTATAGGAAATTTTCGTAAGGGTAATGACGTAATTGCTAAGGTAGATATATTTTTTAGTGGCTACAAGGCTACGCAGTGAGTCTTTGAAAGAAAGAGACATTGATATAATTATGTAATTGCTAAGGTACAATCAGTGACAAAACACTTTGGACAAAATAGCTAAACAGCGTACGTTTACAACATAATCGACCCCCTGCACCCCCCGTTCAATGTTGTGTGTGGAAATACCTGCGCAAAATGTTCCTTGCCAGCGACCCAACATTGTTTAGGGTGGGGGAGGTAGGGATAGTGTTATTAAGCTGAACAGTATTTGGAAATGCGCAGATATGTCTATATTATATCACTGTCCAAAAACCTTTTGTCACTGATTGTAGATATATTTTTTAGTGGCTACGTGGCTACGCAGTGAATGTTTGAAAGAACGAGACATTGATATAATGACGTAATTACTAAGGTAGATATATTTTTTAGTGGCTATGCAGCTACACGGGTACACAGTGAGACATTGATAGAATGACATATTTCCTTGATATTGTAATTTGATAGAGTGTGACTACGTAGCCATAGGTACTGAAAATATGGCTACGCAGTGAAATATGACCAGTGGACGGGTATTCTGCAATTTAGCCTTTTCAAATTTTTATTTTCGACTTTGTGAATAGGTTGTTCAAAATTTAACTATTTTTGATAAGAATCGACTGGATTTTCACTAGCAATACATGAGGGATGTTAGTATAATGTTCAGGTGAGAATATGTTTATATTTTGTGTATAATAAAGCAAATTATAATCGAAATACCTAGTCCAATCTTCATTCGTGAAATTCGAGCATGTGTTTCTAAATCCAGGGGCGGATCCAGGATTTTTCATATGTTAGTCAAAATTTTCTCTAGTTTCGCGAGCAGTGAATGCGCGAGGTGCTTAGGGGGCCGGGGTTCTGTCCCCCAAGGGGTCTAGGGGGGTTTGCCCCCAGAAAATGTTTTATTTTTGAACCTCAGGAACTCCATTTGAAATGCTCTGAGAGCAGCTTCAACCAAAAATTAACCTCATGAAATGGGAGACAATTATAGCAATTTTCAGTCTCACTGACTCTCACAATTAATTATATAACTCCCTCCTTACGGAAAAGTAAAGAAGTACTTGCAGAAATGTGATCATTGTGCAAGATGTTTCATTTTATCAAATTACAGATGGTACTACACTAATTTATGTTGCCTATAATAGCCTTGTGGAGTCATTGACCACTTGGCTAATAATCACTACAGTGTCATATTGCTCAAATAGACCATATATCAATATTATAAAAGTCTTACATTAACATTCATTTATAAAACTGACTTTATACCCTATGTATACTGCTTTAGATATGCAAATTTGTTGTGTAAATCAATATTCATAGCTAAATCTCAATCAAGATACGTGTATTTACATCTGCCTGGCACGCATCTTGTTCGCTTACAAATATTGTTATACTGCCTAAAACGAAATAAAATTGACATATCACATTAAATTTACCTTACTGTACTCTTCAGAATAAAGATCTCGGCGCCAGTACTTCTATTCAAACAGTCAAACTGTAGTTTGTGCTACTCATTGCGCCTAGCAACTGCTCAACTGAAACTAACTCTCCGATATAGCGTCAATTTTTCTCCCACGATCAGCCCAACAGTCTTGTAAGACAGCTAAATGATTCACCGCAAATGCGGACTGACCGTTTCGTAAATACTACAAGCCAAGGAGCAGCAGACATTCCCAAATTTTCCGTAGAAATCTTTAAATTGAATCTTTCGTTTAACATGACACTTCGAATGAGCGCGTGCTGCGGCAAATATTAATGATATTCCGACAAATGGGGCACCCCTGACTTTTGTAGATCGGTCAGAACTCCCCACAGATCAGTCAAATTCGCAAACAATCGCTTGTTTCCATGGAAATAAGCATCTAGACCAATCAGAACACTGGATTTTGACTGATCGACTTTGCATATGTCAGCTGCTCACTGACTTGACTAAGCTCGTCAGCTCAGCCACTGTATGAAATTTGATCACTGGACTACAGTTCGATTGGAATGTTGATTGCTAGTGCTGCATGATAATAGATGCTGGACTGTTATAAGCTACTGCTGCATGATAAAAAATAATTGGACTATTGGTCGAATATTTAAGATTTTAATTAAGTTGCAATTTTTACGTTAGTCGTGTGACTGGTTTGATGACCCCTAGATCCGCCCCTGGGTTTTATAAAATTTGAATTTGCCGTGACAATAATGGAATTAGAATGGAGATATAAATATATTTATAGCAGGCATTTATACTTCAATAAATGCTGCTATAAGAGTTTTATATTTGAGTTAGACTTATGTCACTTATCGATGTTTATTGGTTAATATATTTGTATATGCCAACTGTATATGCCAGATTAATTGGCAGCCATTAAGCATACCTATACATATAGACTATAGTACTATATGCTCATAGTTTAAAATTTATCTACTTGCTCAAATCAGCAGCAACCTTCCTAAGCTAAGATTCTGATATTTATTCATATGTTATTGTATTCAAATTAAAATTGATTTATTTGAATTAAAATTGATGTATTCAAATTAAAATTTCGTTGTGAGAGGTGTAATTGCAACAGTCAATATGAATTAAAATATGTTAGCCTTAGTGTAATGCCAGGAAAATTCTCCATGTTTTTCTATGAAACATTTAACTATGTGATGGTATGTTCAAGTTAACGGGACTCTCTACTTACATTTCACGCTAACTCGTTAAGATGAATGTGCTCAACTTTCAGTACTTTTTTATTTTACCTTGTCTAAAGGCGGATTTTCCAGTCCTCACATGAAGCTCCTCGCAGCTCGCTGCAAGTGCTTGCATCTAATTAAAATTAACAGTTCAGCATTGTGATTAGATGAAAGTGCTCATGCATGCACTTGCAGCGAGCTGCAAGGAGCTTCGTGCAAGGATTGCAAATCCGCCTTGACACCAGATCAAATATTTTACTTGTGAAAGAGAGCGGACAACTTTGATAGGTTATCTTGCTGTCCCCCTGTGTTATGTGTAAACTCATTAAGACCCAATTCACACTAATTTGTTCTATTTCAAAGCTCAATATCTTGCCCTGTCTAATACCAGACTATTTTGCATGTTTGTTGTTAACACAGTTAGATGCAATTCATCCTAACACTCTCCACTTTCAGTACTTTGATAATTAATTATCAGATGATTTTACTCTTCAAGATGAGTGTTGGTCATTGAAAGGTTAATAATTAATAGCAAAAGCTGCTGTGTTGGCATATTTAGAAGCAATGTGCCCTACTTTTAGTAGTTTGTTATTTTATTATGTTTATTCCATTAGTGTGCCAGACTGTCCACTAAACAAATAAAATTGTCTGTCATTAGACATATAGTAAAACATAGCGATTTGGCATTTGACAAAGTAAAGTTGTCTTCTGTTAGACAGAGTGAAATAATAAATTGGGTGCACTTGGTGCAAAAATTGTTTTAACTTATTGTTAATTTAAACATCTGGAGAGATTGTTAAAAACAGTCCTGCAGCTGGAGTGCTTGATGGAAATTTGGCTGCAGTTTATAGGGTATAATTTTTCTGTCAGTATACTCAGGCCGATTAATGCTTGGCTCTTGCTTTGCTCTGCCCACGCTTGACTTGATTTGTCCGCGCGAGTTGGACGCGATTAAACATATCTAGCATGTTGCCATTTGAGTGCATTTTGGCGTTCGAATGAAACTGAAATATAAAACATAAATATGAGCTCTAGGATTATGTTAGATTATAGCAACCAGCATGGATGACTAAACTGTTAGTTTTTCTTCAGCAATTGGCCGTTGTATAATATAATATACCCCGTGGATATTCGTCTGACACCGGATCTTCCTGCTTCATGGCTATTCATCCGACAACGCTTTAAAAGCTAACACTAAACCACTAAAAGGGTTGCGTTGTTTCTTAAGAATGAAGCAACAACATATTCGACGTTTCATACGTGGGGCGTAAGCGAAAATCACGAAGAAAAAAAAAGTATAAAAAAAAATAATAAAATAGTGGCGCGAGCAGGAATCGATCCCAGAACCTGGCGCACACAATACGGTTGCCTAAACTACTACACTACGAAGGATTCGCTTGAAATTCAATTAAATTTACGCTGTTTTATTTTTAACGACTTTAACGTATGGAAATGTCGGACGAATATCCACCTCCTATAATATATTATATGCGGCAACCTTTGAACTTTGATATATAATATAATATAATATATAAATCTCGCTATTGCGGGTTTTTATGTTTGAATTATTCAACATCGATTTGTATATCCTTTTTAGTTTCCTATGCACAGAAAAATATTTGAAATACAAATAAGTACCCAGGATATGGGTGGTTCAAACTTTTTGGGGGTGGTGATGTTTAAGTGTAGACTCTTAAGGGCGCAATAAATGTTGTTGTTGAAATATAATATCCTTTCATATATAGACTCAGACAAGTGTCGAATATTCTGCTAAATATATAAACGAACATATATTATTCTGTATATATTATTCTCTCTGTTCCTCGCATATTATTTGAATGCACTACTTACTAGTTGCAAACGGTTTGTTAGTCATTGTATAGTATTTGTATTTCATAATATTTTGCTTCACGGCAGGGGCCTATATTATGATCATGGCGTGCGCGAATTCATCACGCAAAAAACGCGTTGGACTTGCGGGCACATAAGACAATGTTAATGTGGATCGTTAATAAGTAGATTTTGTCCAGAATACGGCTAACTTTGGTCCTACAATTAGACTTGTAAGCATTGTAATCTGGTACGGTCATTTTAGTGCAAATTATATTGACATTGTCCGAGACATTGTTGTATTCACAGCAACATTTTCATATCGGTGGCATAATCGTTAAGTTTCTAATTAGTACATTGCAGTATATGAGTAAAAGGTTCCGTGATAATATTTTTGTACATATCCATGAATGTTTAGTGTGCCCGCAAGCCGTGTTTTAAAACATTAAGTTAATTTCCATTATCACCGCCTATATATTGTCACATGACCAGTTTCCATAGAAACCAAATAGTCAAAAAATATCGGCAGTTGATTTCCAACATCTCACCCAAAAATGAGAGTCATAGTGTACTTTGTTAATTTTAAATTAATTTTTAAAGATTTTTCCTATTTTCCCGCTCCTTACGAAATTGGAGCCAGGCATTAATGCACCTGAGTATAATCATTTTTGTCAAATCTGGCAAAATCTTGACGTTTGAATTATTTTGTCCTGTAGATGATAGAAGTAATAACCACGACAAGCAGACAACTTCAGAAAATATAAAATAAAACAAATTCCGAAAATAGACATCTTGTGTTCTTGATATTCAAGATAAAAACAAGAGTGTAAAGACAGAGTCGGTAATATTTCGGCTTTATTCCAAAGACATCGTGAGACCTATGAAATTACAAGTAAGCTGTGATCTATTTAATTACAAGTAAGCTGTGATTGTAATTTCATAGGTCTGACGATGTCTTTGGAATAAAGACGAAATATTACCGACTCTGTCTTTACACTCTTGTTTTTATCTTGAATATCAAGAACACAAGATGTCTATTTTCGGAATTTGTTTTATTTTATATTTTCTGATGATAGAAGTTGTACAAGGATCTGGCATGTTCTGGTATCAACACCAGTGGGCATATTGCTCTGCAAGATTTTCTAAAGAAGACCCTACACCAAATCAGGTGATACAAAAAATAAACATGAAGAGTGTGGAGAGTTTGAGTAGTCAAGCCCACAAGTTGAGAGAACTGAGGACATTATAGATACCAATACATTTTTATAGATCAATAAGCATTTAGTACTTGACATAATTGCATGTTTGTATATAGTTATACTATGGTAATTTAGTTAGACAAACTTTGCAAGTTCACTAAGAAATAGTAAATTAGTTAGCAATTTTGTAATTTGTTTATTTATTAACTATGTTATTTATTTGTTTATTGTGTTTTTGAAGATTTTTTGCATGTTAATAAAACTATTATGCCAGTCAGTACAATTTTGTTGAGTTGTAGCAAGTACATTGGGAATGGTATGCATGGCCACTTATTTTCATCCCATACCAAACGCACATGTGTTAACATCTACCATTTGGATGTTAGATGTTAACATGGGTTTGGTATGGGATGAAAACAAGTGCCCACACCATTTCCAATATAATATGGTAATTGTTGCACCCATACCATTCCCATAGTTTATACATCGAGAACCATATATGAATTCCATATATGTTCCCAGACTATTTCCATATAGAATCCTATCATTCCCATAGCAAAGTTGTTATGAAATGGTATAAGGAACCCATGTATTTCCCATAGTAAGTCATATGGGATATGTATGGGTTTGTACCAAATACGTATATCAAACCCATATAAAAAACATGGTATGGGTATGCTATGAAGGCAACCAGGCCATACCAAAGCCATATCACTTCCATATATGGCCCATAGGTTGAACCAAATCAATCCCATAGTTGGTCCATATATGTCCCATATAATTTGGTTTTGTAAGGGGTACTTGTCAGATTCGAACTGTCCGACCCAATGTACTACCTGGTAATTGCATTTTATACAAACGATTTTGTTAAGTCTTACAAATAATTTACGCTTGTCTTGTAATTTCACCAGCATATTAATTCTTTCTCAAATATTTTAGGTTTTTTTTACACTTTTATCTTTTAACATACCAAAGCTGTGCAGGTCTTCCTACTTTCATTGACCAATGACAGGAATGCTTCATCACTGTTCAATTCTTGAAAATGCTCAAATTCACTTGCAGGCAACAACTGTAGAAGATGCAAAAAACAGTAGATTCTTTCAGTAGACAAACCATTAACACATGCAGATAAAGTTAAGAGTGAATGTCAGTAAAAATCGAACATATGAGACATTTCGCGGCCACGACTGAAAAATCGATTTTGCTCAAATTTTGCCCAGATATACCTTATTATATCGGAAAATGCACCATATATTTTTTTAGGTCAAATACTTTTTTAACTTTGAGAAAATGCCGTTTTAACACGACCACCCTAAATCGCCATTTTTTCTGGGAAAATATGCGCTGATTTTACAGATAAATTTCACGACGACAACCGTTTCTAATCGATCTAAAACCCTAAAAATCTTGTTTTCGGTTATTCAAAGGACTGTGTACATAACTTACAGGAAATCTGAGTTACTTTTAGGAATAGAAATAATCGTAGTTTTGGAGCACACTATCTTACTTCATTTACGATACCCTCTTAACAAAACGATTTTCACCATGCGATAAAGCTCCAAATCGATCATGCTTCTACTAGTTGGCTCTTTAATAAACAAGCTTTCAATTGACGTAAATACTTCTTTTGGCAAATGAATACGCGATAAACGACAGCGCGTTGAAATCGTCCGTTTTTGACGTCTTGCAAGTCAAACTCTGTTAATTTACATACCGTCGAAGTAAACAATTTAATAAAGTATTTTAAGTATTTTACCTTTTGAGAAGAAGATATATTCTTGAATGGAGACTTTTTACCTTGCTTAGTTTAAAATTGGTCCAAAAATCCCGAGATATTTGTAAAATATCATCATATACAGGTATTTTGAAATATAATATTGTTGTCAGTTGCATGACAACTTCAGATCATTGTTCAATATTGTCTATTTTTAATAGCGCAAACATACATATCGATGAGCTGTTTAGTGATTTTATATTTGTTACTAAATTTCCCAAAATTAGAACTTCAATTGACAATTGTTGTTTTGTTCCAGTTTGCATTGATCCATATAATGTACCATTTAGTATTTACATATCGACTATCGAGTATAAATGTTTACGAATATATAAGTTAATTATTAAGCAGCTGTTAATAGCGTGCGTGTGAAATGAACATTTATCCATACAAGGATTTGTTATTTTATTATATATTCTACCACCTCAAACTCAAATTATAGCCATATAGCAAATACTGTAGTTTAGAATAATGTGTGTTTACTTTGATGCACAGTTAAAATAATCAGTAAAATTACTTTATTTTGATACACTAATGTCTATTGATCTTATTATATTTCACAAGTACTAGTACCCAAAAATACAGCATTGAGTATTTTGGCCCAGTGCGACATCACAAATTATTATTGTCTCCCCATACGTCGCGTTTAAAGAAAATGAAAGCTTGTTGCTCGTTTAACGCCGGATTAACCACGTGTCAAATACGGCAAATGCCGTGGGCCTCGCGCTTTACTGTGCTACGCCCATTTTTACGAGAACACGGCCATTTTCTATTGGGATACACCCATTTTAGGTGCCTCGCGAATTTAGGGACCTCGCGCATTTAGGGCCCCTAGGTTTGGCAGTTCGCCCTAGCACGGCCCCGGGAAAATATGCAATACTCGTGTTCATATAATCTTTAGTTGCGTTGAGCTGTTATATTATGATCCTGTTTATACCCACCAACTGCGCCAGGCAGGCCATTATCTCGTTTATAATTGATGCAAATAAATTGAAATATTGAAAAAAATTATTTAACACTTTTGTGTGTCTTTAAATTCAATGGTTTTCATAAAAAGAAGAAAGGGGGAGGTTTGGGGGCCTCGCGCTAAAATTTGCCACGGGCCTCGCGCGACGTTAATCCGGCCCTGGTCACTTGTCGGTAGTTCTTGCGGTTTTAATGCCAATTGACAAAGATCAAAAGAGAGCACTGATGACTCCCCCCGTCGGAGAAATACTGGCGCAGCCCAAACCAGCTCAGTGAAATATGGGGCCCCAGGGCCAATTATACCCTTGGGGCCCCGGTGAACCACAATTACCCCCCTCCGTCGACAAACTTTTTATCGCCTTGCAAATTTGTATTTGCCTGTCTTCCTTGAGCTGGGGTCGCGGAGAAAATTGCTCCCTTTGCCGCCTCCCTGCATGGGCGGCCCACCCTAATTCAAGCTGATTGGCGCGGCTCGATGAATTAATTGCCGCTTTCAAACAGAGGTTTATTATTTTAAAATTTAAACCTCTAGAACCAGAGTACCTTTTGTCACTCTGAGGCCAGCGAAATAACCTCTTCCGCAACATGCACGTACGCGTCTACTATCGTCAAGAAACAATCAATACGTATAATCGTTGTGGTCTGTGGGATTTTAATTCAATAGTGTAAACCTTGCAGTTTTAGGGAAGCCTCACATATCGATTTTTCCACAAGAAACGTCATATGTTCGTTTTGGGGGTGGGGGAGGGGGGTTTACAGCTGTGACGTTTCTCTGTAAATATCATGGAAAAGTTCGATAGTTTTTTCGAATACCTTAACATTTCGGAATCAACTTTGCAGAGTATAAAAAAGAAAACAACTTGAAAGGAAACGACTATTCAAATATAAGGGCTGGTAAACTAAAAATAAAAACTCCTTATATGGATAAACATTATAAACGTTCATTTCACATGTACACGCACGCTAACAGCTGCTTAATAATTAACTTACGTATTTGTAAACATCAGTCGATAAATAAAATGGTACATTAATATGGACAAAATGGATCAAAACCTCTGAAAACAGCAGTTGTAGTTCCAATTCTTTTGGGGAATTTAGTAGCAAATATAATCCTTAAATAGCTCATCGATTTGTATATGTTAGCGCTAAAGTCAAACGGCCGGGTCGTAGATCACGTTGAATAATGATCTGAAGTTATCATGCAACCGTCAACAATGTCTCAAAATACTGGATGTTTGATGATTTTTTTACAAATATACTGGGATTTCTGGACCACTTTTAAACTTAGCAAAGCGAAAAGTCCCCATTCAAGAATATGTTTTTTCTCAAAAGGTAAAATACTTAGAATACTTGATTAAATTGTTTACTTCGACGGTGTATAAATTAACAGCGTTTGACTTGCAAGACGTCAAAAACGGAAGATTTCAACGCGCTGTCGTTTATCGCGTATTCATTTGCCAAAAGAAGTATTTACGTCAATTGAAAGCTTGTTTATTAAAGAGCCAACTAGTAGAAGCATGATCGATTTGGAGCTTTATCGCATGGTGAAAATCGATTTTGTTAAGAGGGTATCGTAAATGAAGTAAGATAGTGTGCTCCAAAACTACGATTATTTCTATTCCTAAAAGTAACTCAGATTTCCTGTAAGTCATGTACACAGTCCTTTGAATAACCGAAAACAAGATTTTTAGGGTTTTAGATCGATTAGAAACGGTTGTCGTCGTGAAATTTATCTGTAAAATCAGCGCATATTTTCCCAGAAAAAATGGCGATTTAGGGTGGTCGTGTTAAAACGGCATTTTCTCAAAGTTAAAAAAGTATTTGACCTAAAAAAATATATGGTGCATTTTCCGATATAATAAGGTATATCTGGGCAAAATTTGAGCAAAATCGATTTTTCAGTCGTGGCCGCTTTATGTTTGATTTTTGTGGACATCCTCTCTTAAATGATTTTTGGATGATCTGGAGTATACACAAGTACAACTAAAGATACACCATTACATTAACAATGCTTAGTTGGAGTCAGGGAAGAAACTTGAGGGGAGTGTAGGGGTGTGTGACCCCCCCCCCCAAAAGTAAAAATCATCTGGATTGGCAGGGCAAATCATCTGGATTGGCTCGCCAGAATCAGAAAACCACAAATAATTTCCAAATATCGTATAATAATAGTAGTTTGTAGTTAGTAATAGTAGTAGTAGTATTCGATCTAAAAGTATAAATACAAGAATTATCTACTTCATAAAGTGCATTAATAACAAGAAACAACATGAACTTCCTTCTTTGGCCTATATCACTTTGCAATATACCAAATATAAAGCTATTTCTGAATGTTAAACCTCGAGTAACTTAAAACCAACGTGTTTATTTCCCGCTACTTTCTTTCACGTGACTTTGTCTGTTCAATGACGTAATTATTTATCTATTTTTAAATTAGCAAAACATCCTCCACCCCAATGAGGACATTGTTCTCATTCTATTCTCCGTCCATGGGGTGTATAACTGAGATCTTAGTAATAGGTCTTCGGTAATTACCATTTTGTGTTTTTACTGTTACATTTCGAACTTTTCCATCTTTACCTGGATGAACTTCAATAATTCTTCCGATTTTGACTTTATATGGACTGAAATAGTCACAAGCTGTATGGTAAAATGGAGGTGTTTGAGGCATCAATCTTATCTTCGGCAGTTCAGCCATAACTTGCATTCAATCTTTGGATGCGACTTCTTACAATAAATACACTTTTTCTTGATTAACTTTGCCAATTTTTGCACTCTGATAATCCAAAATTTTCTTCTTGTTTTTGCCGTTGTCGACGCTATCCCAGTGTGAGTAATCTGATGTACATCTTTGGTAATCAGGTATGAAATGTGGTGGTTCTTGGGAAGAAGTACTGGATGCTTCGAATCATACGTTACAATAGCTTTATCCACTCGTCCGCCGACT
Source organism: Paramuricea clavata (assembly GCA_902702795.2). NCBI lineage: Eukaryota > Metazoa > Cnidaria > Anthozoa > Malacalcyonacea > Plexauridae > Paramuricea > Paramuricea clavata. Next base: position 36,485 of record CACRXK020001668.1, read on the forward strand.
CTTAAGATTCCTTTGTCATCTGTGAATGGACTAAGCATATTGAACTCTTTGTTCTTAACACGTTTGTGTAACTCTTTTTGTGCTGTCTTGATCCATAACTCTTCAGCCTGTTCTAACTCAACAGCTGTTAACGGGTCGACATTATCTTCGGGTTTTGTTTTTAATCGTAGATTTCGCATGTATCGTAAGATCCACGCCGTCACTCTCACCAATCTCTTCCACTTCGAAAATTTCGTTGGGTCAATTACTGTCGGTCGGTGCTTAAGGAAAAGGCTGCTTGGGTATTTCGACGTTCTTTGTCGAGTTCCGCGCGATCGATTAGCATAGCTGGTTGTTCAGGCCATTCTTCTTTGGGTTGGTTCAGGAACTTTGGGCCATTCTTCCAATGGTGTTCTAGATCTTTCGCTGGAATGCCTCTCGATAAATCATCGGCTACTGTGCTCACTTGGTATGTGTCTCCATGTCGATGGATCACAATTCGTTTGAATTTCCGCAACCCTGCTTGACACAAATGGTTTGAATTCTCTTGACTGACTACGAATCCATGTAAGGACTATCATACTGTCCGTAAAGAAAATAACTCTCTCGAACTGTAAACAACATTCTTCTATTATGGTCTTGTACAATCGACTAGCTAGAACTGCTGCCTGTAGCTCCAAACGAGGTATTGTCAATTCTTTAAGAGGGGCAACTCTCGACTTAGCAGATATAAATTGACTTTCATAATTACCACTTGACTTTTCCCAGCGTAAATAAGAACATGCTCCAAATGCATCTCGAGACGCGTCCGCAAAAATACAAAGTGTCAGTAGTCCAATAGTGTTCGGTGGTGTTAAACTTCTTGGGAACGAGACATTATTCAAGTCCTCGATTTCTGCAAAAAACTCAGTCCACCACTTTGAAACCTCAGATGAAAGTTCTTCGTCCCAATCTAATCCTTGCTGCCAGAGTCGTTGTAAACCGTTTTTGCACGGATCAGGAACGCTGCTGCGAATCCAATTGGATCAAATACACGAGCCACTTTACTAAGGATCTTTCTCTTCATTAATTTCAATTTGCTTGAATTTTCTTGTGACGGTACAGATAGCTCATTAGCTTTACATTTAAACGTGAAAGCGTCCTTACTATTGTTCCAGTCAACACCTAGAACCTTTTCTTCGGATTCACCTTCCAAAAAGTTAACACTTGATCTTTCTTCAGTCGGTAGATTTTCCTCTAGAATTTCGTTTGATAACCACTCTTTCACTTTAAAGCCTCCTTTATCTAAGATTTCGTCCAGATCTTTCGTCAGTTGCTGGGCACATTCGACATTGGGTACGGAATCACAAATATCATCCATGTACGTATTCTTTTTCAACACTTCGGCTGCATATGGATGAGCGTTTTCTGCTTGGTCTGCCGTCTTTCTCAATGCAATTTGTGCCATTGCCGGTGCTGGTTTGTCACCAAAGGTTAACACAGTTTTTACGTAAGTGTCTGGTGGTCTAGTTGTATCCATATCTCGCCACAAAAACCGATGTACATGCTGGTCTTCTTCAGGTATTCCAATTCTGTGATACATCTTTGATATATCTCTGCTTACAGAGACTGGTTGTTCTCTGAATCTGAGGATAACTCCTAACATGTTGTTCAAAAGGTCAGGACCTTTTATCCAACAATCGTTAAGACAGTGTCCCTTGTATCTTGCTGAAGAATTAAATACGATTCTTACTGGCATGCTCTTCTTATCAGGTCGAACAACTTCATGGTGGGCTATATAGTGAACGGGACCTTTGTAATCCTTTATTTGTATTGTATTTATTGTATTTAAAACTTCTTTTAAGACGCTGGCCCCATCAGCTACAGACTGGTTTTCATGGGGGGCGTCTACTACACTATATTATACTAAATTAACAAGACTACTGACTATATTACACTATATATTTACAAGAAGAAACTATTACTATTTACCAATTACACTATATACAAAAGGAAAAAAAAAGAATAACAAACTAGATCAATATAACAGCACACACTATTGATAACTGCTTAAAGACGTATTTAAGTAGATAAGTACTAGTTTTCGATTTCGATTAACCTCTTGAAAGTATAAATCGTAGGAGCACTCTTGGCATCATAAGACAGACTATTCCATAAGTTAGCTCCTCTATATTTAAAACTCCTTTTTAGAAATTCTTTTTTAGGTTTTGGAATTGAGAGGTCAGTATCATATCCTCTCAAATTATAAACATTATGGTCACTTCGTGCAGAAAATGTTTCGCGAAGGCACGGGGCTGTGCCATTTCTAAGGATGTTGTATACCATAACCGCCTTGTTGAATTTAAATCTGGTATCGAGATTTTTCCAATTGAGCCATTCAAGGAGTTCAGAGGAATTGGTATCATAGTTTGCTCCCGTCAGAACCCTTGCTGCTCTATTTTGGAATCTTTGCAATTTTTGTTTTAGTAACGCCCCACAATTATCCCAAAGGGGAGAGCAATAATCAAAATATGGTTGAATTAATGCTTTGTAGATGGTGTGCAAGATCTCATTTGGGACAAATGATCTAGTACGTTTTAATATTCCAATTCCTGCACTAACTTTTTGACAGATTGAGTTAATGTGAGTTTCCCAACTTAGGTGTTCGTCAAGTTCAACTCCCAAACACTTAAATGACCGAAAACGAACCAATGGTTTGTTATTAAAAATCACCAATTTATTGCCAATTTTGTTCCGAATATTATATGGCGAGCCTATAAACATTAATTTTGTTTTAGTAGCATGGTGTTGCAATTTGTTGTCCGACAGCCATTTGCTAATATTTTTCAAATCAGAATTCAATAGATCTACCAATTCATCATAGTTATGAGATGAAGCATATATCTGTCATCGGCGTATAAACCCGCCGTAGTATATTTTAAATATTTTGGCAAATCATTGATATATAATAGGAACATCAAAGGACCAAGAATTGATCCTTGGGGCACTCCACTCTTTATTGTTTTACGGGAAGAGAAATGATCATTAACACAACAGACTTGCTCACGGTTTGTCAGATAAGAACCAAACCAATTTAACTCATTATCATAAATACCAAACTGATTTTTCATTTTAGACATTAAAATTTCATGATCAATAGAGTCAAATGCTTTTTTAATGTCCATTGAAATAAGGCCAGTTATTTTGCCATCATCCATGCTTTCTAACCATTTGTCACACATTTGGATAAGTAAAGATAAAGTTGAGTGTTTGGGTCTAAATCCAGACTGAAATTTTGAAAGAAGTGAATTTTCAGATAAATAGTCATAAAGTTGCTTAAAAATTTCCTTCTCGAAAATTTTACTAACAACAGGAAGAATAGAAATTGGACGATAGTTCTCACATTTACTTCTGTCATCAGATTTATACATTGGCTGTACACGTGCTAATTTCCAATCAGTAACAAATATGCCAGTACGTAATGAAAGATTAAAAATTTTTGTTAGAGATGGGGCAATTATATCAGCTGAGATTTTGAGAACCCTAGCTGGAATTTTGTCAATTCCAGTCGATTTCGATACTACCAATTGTTTTAAATTGTTAAGAACTTGCTCATCACTTATAACAGAAAAACGAAAAGTTGTATCAAGCCAATCATTAGAGTCTCTATTTTCCGATCTCTGAAAGCTACGTTCATTTTTTTCTATCTCAATAGCTAGGGAAGGACCGATGCTAACGAAATAATCATTTAATTGGTTTGCAATTGAAACTTTGTCGGTGAAGACATTATTATCACTCCTTATTTCATTAATGATAGTAGATTTTGAATCTTTTCCTAACAAGTTATTGATAAGTGACCAGCTCTTTTTAATGTTCTTATTCAGTAAACACTCAGAAATTTTTGTATTATAATAGTTAGCCTTAAGTTTTTTAATTTCAGCATTAATTTTATTTCTAATTGTTTTAAACTTTTCCCAATGTAATTCCGAATTAAATTTGTTGAACATTGCTTTATTAAAATCTCTTTCTCGCATTAACTGTTTAATGGATTTATGTCCAATACCCTCGACCTTGTTCGAATCGTGAATCGTAAGGGCGATCGTTAGATTCGTTAGATTCGTGAGTCTTATAGTTATATGATAGGATATGACTTGTCCTTTGGCTTGTTGTGGATATGTCTAAGACTATAAGTCATATAGTATCAATCTAGGTGAATGTCTTCGTAGATTCGTATGAATCTTTAGAATCGATTCGTGATTGGTCCCAGATTTGTTCGAATGGTCAGATTCGTGAAGTTCATAGTATCAAATGGGTTCGTAGTTCGCTCAAAGTGAATGTCTTCGTAAATTCGTACGAACCTTTCGATTCGTGAATGCATTCAGAATCGTTCGAATGGCTACATTCGAAAGGTTCATAGTATCAATGTAAGTGAATGTCTTCGCAGATTCGTACGATTCGTACGAATCGTTCGAACCGTTCGATTCGTGAATGCTTTCAGAATCGTTCGAATTGTTAGTTTCGTAAGCTTCATAGTATCAATGTAGGTGAACAATGTCTTCGTAGATTCGTACGAATCGTTCGAACCGTTCGATTCGTCATTGGTCCCAGAATCGTTCGAATGGTCAGATTCGTCACGTTCATAGTATCAAATGGGTTCGTAGTTCGCTCTAGGTGAATATCTTCCGAATGGTCAAGTTCGTGAGTTTCATAGTATCAATGTAGGTGAATGTCTTCGTAGATTCGTACGATTCGTACGAATCGTTCGAACCGTTCGATTCGTCATTGGTCCCAGAATCGTTCGAATGGTTAGATTCGTCAGGTTCATAGTATCAAACGGGTTCGTAGTTTGCTCTAGGTGAATATCGTCAAGTTTGTGAGTTTCATAGTATCAATGTAGGTGAATGTCTTCGTAGATTCGTACGATTCGTACGAATCGTACGAACCGTTCGATTCGTGAATGCTTTCAGATTCGTTCGAATGGTCAGGTTCGTCAGTTTAATAGTATCAATGTAGCTGAATGTCTTCGTAGATTCGTACAATTCGTACGAATCGTACGAACCGTTCGATTCGTGATTAGTCCCAGATTCGTTTGAATGGTCAGGTTTGTCAGGTTTATAGTATCTATGTAGCTGCATGTCTTCGTAGATTCGTACGATTCGTACGAATCGTTCGAACCGTTCGATTCGTCATTCGTCCCACAATCGTTCGAATGCTCAGATTCGTCAGGTTCATAGTATCAAACGGGTTCATAGTTCGCTCTAGGTGAATATCTTCGTAGATTCGTACGATTCGTAGGAACCGTTCGATTCGTGAATGCTTTCAGATTCGTTCGAATGGTCAGGTTCGTCAGTTTCATAGTATCAATGTAGCTGAATGTCTTCGTAGATTCGTACGAATCGTTCGAACCGTTTGATTCGTCATTGGTCCCAGAATCGTTCGAATGGTCAGATTCGTCAGGTTCATAGTATCAAACGGGTTCGTAGTTCGCTCGAGGTGAATATCTTTGTAGATTCGTACGAATCGTACGAACCGTTCGATTCGTGAATGCTTTCAGATTCGTTCGAATGGTCAGGTTCGTCAGTTTCATAGTATCAATGTAGCTGAATGTCTTCGTAGATTCGTACGATTCGTACGAATCGTTCGAACCGTTCGATTCGTCATTGGTCCCAGAATCGTTCGAATGGTCAGATTCGTCTGGTTCATAGTATCAAACGGATTCGTACTTCGCTCTAGGTGAATATCTTCGTAGATTCGTACGGTTCGTACGAACCGTTCGATTCATGAATGCTTTCAGATTTGTTCGAATGGGCAAGTTTGTGAGTTTCATAGTATCAATGTTGCTGAATGTCTTCGTGGATTCGTACGATTCGTAGGAACCGTTCGATTCGTGAATGCTTTCAGATTCGTTCGAATGGTCAGGTTTGTCAGTTTCATAGTATCAATGTAGCTGAATGTCTTCGTAGATTCGTACGATTCGTACGAATCGTTCGAACCGTTCGATTCGTCATTGGTCCCAGAATCGTTCGAATGGTCAGATTCGTCTGGTTCATAGTATCAAACGGATTCGTACTTCGCTCTAGGTGAATATCTTCGTAGATTCGTACGGTTCGTACGATTCGTACGAACCGTTCGATTCGTGAATGCTTTCAGATTCGTTCGAATGGGCAAGTTCGTGAGTTTCATAGTATCAATGTTGCTGAATGTCTTCGTGGATTCGTACGATTCGTACGAACCGTTCGACTCGTCATTGGTCCCAGAATCGTTCGAATGGTCAGATTCGTCAGGTTCATAGTATCAAACGGGTTCGTAGTTCGCTCTAGGTGAATATCTTCGTAGATTCGTACGATTCGTAGGAACCGTTCGATTCGTGAATGCTTTCAGATTCGTTCGAATGGTCGGGTTCGTCAGTTTCATAGTATCAATGTAGCTGAATGTCTTCGTAGATTCGTACGATTCGTACGAATCGTTCGAACCGTTCGATTCGTCATTGGTCCCAGAATCGTTCGAATGGTCAGATTCGTCTGGCTCATAGTATCAAACGGATTCGTACTTCGCTCTAGGTAAATATCTTCGTAGTTTCGTACGGTTCGTACGAATCGTACAAACCGTTCGATTCGTGAATGCTTTCAGATTCGTTCGAATGGTCAGGTTCGTGAGTTTCATAGTATCAATGTAGCTGAATGTCTTCGTGGATTCGTACGATTCGTAGGATTCGTAAATGCTTTCAGAATCGTTCGAATGGTCAGGCTCATGAGGCTCGTAGTATCAACAAATGGGTTCGTAGTTCTCTCTAAGTGAATGTCTTCGTAGGTTCGTACAATTCGTACGAATCGTACGAACCGTTCGATTCGTGATTAGTCCCAGATTTGTTCGAATGGTCAGATTTGTGAGGTTCGTAGTATCAAACGGGTTCGTAGTTCGCTCTAAGTGAATGTCTTCGTGGATTCGTACGATTCGTACGAACCGTTCGATTCGTGAATGCTTTCAGATTCGTTCGAATGGTCAGGTTCGTCAGTTTCATAGTATCAATGTAGCTGAATGTCTTCGTAGATTCGTACGATTCGTACGAATCGTTCGAACTGTTCGATTCGTCATTGGTCCCAGAATCGTTCGAATGGTCAGAGTATCAAACGGGTTCGTAGTTCACTCTAGGTGAATATCTTCGTAGATTCGTACAAATCATACGAACCGTTCGATTCGTGAATGCTTTCAGATTCGTTCAAATGGTCAAGTTCGTGAGTTTCATAGTATTAATGTAGGTGAATCTCTTCGTAGATTCGTACGATTCGTACAAATCGTTCGATTCGTCATTGGTCCCAGAATCGTTCGAATGGTCAGATTCGTCAGGTTCATAGTATCAAACGGGTTCGTAGTTCGCTCTAGGTAAATATCTTCGTAGATTGGTCAGTTCGTATGTGGCACGGGCATGCAACAGCTAAAATGTATTTTTATTGAACAAGGTGACATTAAAGTTCATGCGTTTTTCAAAATCGCGCAAATTGTGTCGCACGAAATAAAAAGTTTGAAAGAATAATTAGCGCAAAATTATATGCTGGTCCACTCGTGCGTGCGAAATAGTGCCTGTGGATCTGTGGTTTCCCACTGACAACATAAAAATGTCAAACAAATTGCGATGGAAAGACAAGCAGTTTACTAATAATTCAATAATATAAATATAACATGTTTGCTTACTGGCCATTAGGTTCGTTAATTGTTGCATCGGAATAAAGAATCAAATTATCTCATGCTACAAGCTATAACGATCCTGAGGTACTTCTGGTTTAGGAAGCTTGGCAAATTTGAATTATGCAATATAGGCTAACACTATACAATCTAAGTGCGATTTTGGAGTTTTGATTCCTTCAATGCGGATGAATATATTGTATTTATGAGCCCTGAAATTAATTAAATCTTTGGGTGAAGTGCGAGAGAAAATTATTATTACGCAAATTTGAAGTATATGTATTTATATAAATGAATATTTAGGGCTATATGAAAGATATAAATATGTTGCTGGTATAGTATTTGACATTTTTATAAGGTGTGAAATCTGGCGTGCTTGTTTACATGCGTGCACGACACCTTAAATGTTCAAATATAATCTCCGTTATTGCACGAGCGTAATATTGAGTGAAGCATGCATCGCTCATTTTTATTGAAAAAAATATGTGTGCCCATGTGATATCGATTTTAGCATGCCTGCACTATTGTATCTGCATGTATAGATTAGAGCTTGTCTAAAATATCCAATATAATAAACTATGAAAATCCCGCAAGAAGTTTGACAACTTTATGTTAGTTTTTGTGCAAATTTAGAAAGTTTTTTCTGAACTACCAAAATGGTGGACAATTTCTTGTACGTCTATTTTAACATTAATTAAGTCAAACGCGCTCGGATTCGCACAAAGTGAAACTTTCTGACTTCTATTATATGCATGTAAAAAACCAATGATGCATCATATCACTACGCGCATGGGAAATCCGTCATGCGCAGTGTGAAAAAATGTGCATGAAAGGAAGCCAGGCAAACTATCAAGATTTTGTTTATATCCTCTTGGTTGAATAATAAACTCCCTGTGTAGATAAATTAATCTACACAATAAGGGTAGACAACAACTCAAATTTTTAAAGCACCGTTTCGTGTCACAATATTACTTCTGGCCATGGGTGTGATTTCCTTACCCATATTTGTCAATTAACAACTGTCAATGAAGATCAATTCTTAATTCACTCGTCGTAAACCTCATGCAACCGAATTAAATGTTCATTATTAACCACGCGATTTATTTATTGAGCTGTGTATAGCTATTTTATATAGTTATTGTCGTCAGGCGTTGATGAGCTATTTGCGTGAAAGTCAAAATACAGTCTAGGTTGTTGTAAAAACAAGTTCTTCAATGAATTTCTCTATTGAAAATCTTCTGAAAATGTTCCGTTTGCTTTATGTACTTAATCTAATTGGTACACCGGTACATTATGCAAAGAGCGGTTTGAAAACTGCATTTAAGTTTGTTTGTGGGGAATCTGCGGATCCTAGAGAAGATTTCGAAAAAGACGAGACATTATGTGATGAATTCTCTGCGTCTGTAGATAATCTTTTTCATTTGTTTCCTGAGATATCAAATTTTGCCACTGGAACAGCAAATGATCTTTTCAGAACATTTCATGATTTTTCTCTGGAGACTGGTATACCTGCGGCTGCAGTGCTAATGTCACAAAGAAAGGAATGCAGGAGATGTGGAAAACCCCTACAAATAGACCAAAATTGGAAATCCATTGTCGTGTATCACCTTACTCGTGGGACCTATCTTGGTTGTCGTATTTCGAAGAAGTGTTCTAAGTGCAAAGTATATGAACATTATGGGATTTTTACTGAAAATGGCCAAAGAACGTTTGATTCAGATTACTTAAACAACGAGTTTCTGATGAGCACAGACGAGACGGCGATAGATATGATGTTACTTAAATATGCAAATGAGGATATTATTCAAGGAGCTGTTTCATTTTTACTAAAGTTTACAACACTGTTCACGGGTATTCTCACACAGTCAACGAAAACACAACAAGCGAACCACAAGTCCTTAACACTAGCCAGGAGGCCAAGAAGAGGTATTTATCAAATGCATTAATTATCAATTATTTTAGTTGGTATTATCAGGTAATTGTTAAATCATGATTACACGAGTTACTACAATATTATTCGGAAATCTTATTAGTGTATACTACATGCATGTATACATTTATTTCGGCATGAAGAGATTGCATATTGATGTTAAATGTGCATTTGTTAAGTGTACCAAACAGTTAGAATAGTCTATATTTCGTTTTGCCTTTCAGGGAATTTTCTTTCAAATATTCATTCATTACACATTTTTTCCAAAATAGGAAGTTCTGCAGAAGTATGGATATGAAGAGCAAATTAGCCGGTAGATTGTGTTTGGATAGACGTTGTCTGGAAGAAGTCTTCTTACTTTATGCTATTTAAGTGGTTGTTATATATGCGAAATATTAGATATTTAGTATATAATTCAATGCCAAAAGCATACTTTTATTAAGATCAGTTATTATTCATGTAACACCTTACATTCTTACATTAATAATGAATATAATGAGCATATAATTTTGATTCGTATAACTATATACACGCCTCGATTAGCTTTGCTATTTTGCGTGTCGGTACTGTATTTTATTTGTTATGTTTAAATTTAATAAAATTGTGAAACCTTGTGAAACCTTGTGAAGAACGAATTCCTTGACCATAGCTGGAAACGAGTATCTTGAAATGAATAAAATTGCAATTCTTAAAACTGCAATATTGTTCGGTAAAATGGCAGCAAGATGTCTGCTCAGGCGTTCATTGCCTCCAGGGGTGGCACAGGCATATGTCCAGTTGATAGGCATCTGTTATCGGATCGTTACGATCCGTAATTTTCAATACAGACGGTCGTGCGGCATATGCGTTAACACTCCCTTTTATATCAGACATTATACAACCATCCCTCGTTCTTTACATTAACATGATTACAACTATCCCTCGTTCTTTAACAAACACTATATTGACTATTCTTTATTAAACACTATATTAACTATAAAACATACATTTTGATTATATCAGACATTAACATGATTACAACAATCCCTCGTTCTTTAAGAAACACTACATACGATCCCTCGTTATCCCTGTAGGGCTATAGTCAAACGTGATTCGTAATACAGTACATGTATATAATATACTCTGCGGAAGCCGAGTATATGTTACACATGTATTACGCATTTACCTGCACTCTTGAGTGTGAGCGACCTTTCATAATACATGCGTTACATGATGTATCATATATACTTTTATAATGTAAAATGTATTTGTCATTTATCACCTATAAGATCATGCATCAACAAGTGTTGATTCTCGCGAGAAACGCCACCATGATCTGCGCGATAGCCAATTATTACCACAGGAGTTCTAGGCTAGCATGCGCAATTAATAATGCAAATCCTGTTTTTCAATATGTACTTTCTATTTTTTTTGTATGTATTTCAAATTTAGTTTGACACTTGAATATTTCAAGCCATTTTGCAGATTAACTGTTAATATTATGATAATTTTAGATTACGCATGGTATGTTGTTACGCTGTGTTGTCATACGATATCTAAAATTCAGATACTATACGCTCTGTTATAAACTTATTATTAATACTGTTGTCGTGACCTATATAACCTGAACTAAAAAATAGTCCAAACAGACAAGTTTCTGCTTGTAAATGTAAAACGACGATATAAAATATCAAACAAATTACCATACACGAAAATAACAAATAAAGATGACTTTATATATTAAGTTTAAGGTGGACTTGAATGACGTGGTTTCTTGCACTTCACTTGGTGGAATTAATATTAGAATGTTAGGGTTTGTAATTCAAGTGATTATATACATTTTAAGACCTGACCAGGAACGACTGCGAAAAATGCAGCACAAGGTCCTCTGGTAGGAATTGAACCTACGACCCTGCGATTCCGGTGCGGGGCGTAGGTTCAATTCCTACCAGAGGACCTTGTGCTGCATTTTTCGCAGTCGTTCCTGGTCAGGTTTTAAAATGTATATAATCACTTGGATTACAAACCCTATATATATATATTAACCCAACAATGATACCAGTGCCGCAAATGCATGCATGTTTACTTTTAAAGAACGTGGGTAGCCGAGTGTGCAGATCATGAAGTTATTGTCTGATTTAGGGAAAATGTATGTTTACTTAATAAAACTGTTTATAAAGAACGAGTCTGAGGGAAGGTGGTTGTGATCACGCGCTGTTATATGTGAAGAAAATTAATTGAAAAACCGAACAGTGGTATAGACTTTTTAAGTTTGGCTGGCTATTGGTTTGATTCGTACAAAAACATTTACAAATTCGATGAAGCTATCTGCAGGAAGAGTTTAAAGGTGGCGAAAAACCCGATTGCTATTTGAGCCCCGTTCACACTACGCTCAATTTTTGGTACGGCACGGATAAAATTGGTACCCGTATCAATTTTTTGGTTCTTGGACTACCTATTTAGCTAAGCACCGTTTACACTACGCTCAATTTTTGGTACCGTACCACGATTTGTTTCTTGGACTACCTAAATAGGTAGTCCAAGAAACAAAAAAGTGGTACGGGTACCAATTTTATCCATGCCGTACCAAAAATTGAGCGTAGTGTAAACGGGGCTTTGTTTGGAGTCGGATGGAATGATCGACATATTAACAATAAATTTTATTAATTTCCCATTAGAATATATTAACAATAAATTTCCCGCCCTCGTCCACAATCTTTCAAACATTCATAACGCTATCTATACAATAATAGGTAAAAGGTAGACTCAAAACAAATTAACACTAGCTATAATATATAGTCTGCACAAAGTCTAATGTAATAGCTAGTGTATGAGTATAGGTAATAGCATGGTTTCGAGTGCAATTTGGATATAACATGCACGAGTGAGTTTTTCAAAGACCTCAAAATAGCACGAGTGCGAAGGACGAGTGCTATTTGAGGTCTTTGAAAAACTCACGAGTGCATGTTTATCCAAATTTCACGAGAAACCATGCATGCTATTACTTATTAATAATTTACATAAAAATGTTCGAGACAATTGTAGTTTTAACTTACGCGTTTATAGCGAACGTTCCACTGGCAAAGTTTTCCTGGCTTTGTTTTATCACATTATACAACGCTAACAGCTTGAAAATTCCACTCAACTGTGTATTTTTTGTTAGTCTTGTTTAAGGTAAATGCTTTTCCATTTAAATATAAAGATAAAAGCCATATTTTCCACGCGAAGGCAACTTTTACTTTGTGTAGCGCGGCGCCATGTTTGTTTTGTTTTCAAGCAATCTGTGACCGTTACTGCTTTAAAACTAAACTGCTTTAAATTGATTGGTTGATTTAATCATCACAATGTTTTTCCACCAATCAGATCAGTTTGTTACAGATTTTTGCACTGTGACACAGAGTAGAGACATATGCCTTATTGCTGCCGCAGCGAGCGAGCCTGAAGCGAGCGAGCAAGGCAGCAGATCCTAATTTTGTTTTGTGGGTCGATATCAAAATTTTCTATTTGGCGCATTGCATGACGGTACCAGTGAATTTTAACCATGGTGCAGCGCGGTCAAGCATAAGGCAAACAGGCAATGTGATCATCTTTCATCTTTGGTCTTCTTTTATGGAAAGCCATAGCTGGCTTAAAGTGAGTGGTGCTTTCGGCATTATACACGGTGCTTTCGCCATTATACGCGGTGGTTCCCGCATTATACGCTGTGGTTCCAGCATTATACGCGGTGCTTTCACCATTTATATACGCGGTGCTTTCACCATTTATATACGCGGTGCTTTTGCAATTAAACGCAGTGGTTCGAGCACTATATGCGGTGCTTTTAACATTATACGCGATGCTAGCTTTCATTCAACATTATTTTCATATTCTTTCCATGACATGTATATAATTTAACGATTGCTTAAATTTGGTATGTGGTTGACGAATGCTTTTTGCCTATGGTCCGCAAAGACAATGACATGCTTTTGTGTGTATATAAATTAATATAACGCAGCGAATGCGCCAAGCAGTATAAACACGCGGCTGAAATACGATATTAAAATCTTGAATGTGCCGTATGATTCAATTATGTTTAGGATTTACAAATGCTTTGTCATTTGGTGTTTATACTTGTACTGCATCACAAGGCAGTACGTAATGAGACTGTCTTGTATATATTTTTGCTTTCTTTGATAAACATTATTAATAAACACGCAAATTTTAATTAGTGAGACGCAATGTTAAATGTCATCTGCATGTCATTGTCATTGCCCTTTAACCCCTGGTCTAATTGGCCGCTTTTGAAAATGTTGATCATGACGAACCGCACTTTTGTGTTTTAAAAACGAGTTAGGATAAAACGCGGATATGGACGGACGGATGAATGACGGACGGACGGACCGGACGGATAACATATATATGTCATTATATAGTCTGTGCGAGTCTGCGCGCAGGGTAGTTAGTGGCTTACGTCTTCGCTGGTTGTTATACTTTAAAATAATTTTGTATTTACCGAGAAATCAATATTCCGAGTATATAAATATATAAACTGGCATGTCACACTGATAGTTTGTTTACATTTCCTGGAGCATCAAATCTCATGTTTAACCACGGTGGTTTAACCCATTAGCTGGCAATGCGCCAGTCCCTTGTCCAGCGCCAGAACTAGCGCCAGAAAATTTTACTTGTCAGTGGTACAGGGTAGTGCCAGTAAATGGTTAACAAACTTATCTGCCAATGGCTCTTGTTAATCTATCAGCACAGTAATGACTTTAGTATTTACCCTGTCCAACGCCAGACGATTTTTAATACTCAGTCAGTGGTAGGGCCGTGCTGTCAATAAATGGGTTAACAAGGATAACAATAGCCTGCGTTGTGGCTATCAGATCTACTTTCTCTGAAAGCCGCTGCGCAGGCTAGGATAACAATAATAGGATGTTTCTGAAGGACTCGTTCAACACCCTGTAGTTTGTCTTTTGCTGTCAAAGGCAGCATTACTGCCCTGTGGGTAACCTAGTATATGTCTTATCTACTCTGTGACTGTGATTACAGAAAATTGCACTGTGATTACAAAAAATTGCACTGTGATTACAGAAAATTGCACTGTGATTACAGAAAATTGCACTGTGATTACAAAAAATTGCACTGCTGTTTGGGATTAACTGCACTGAAATCAACCAATCACAGTCGAGTAATATCTTTATGTA
>CACRXK020001669.1:467-51219 GCA_902702795.2 Paramuricea clavata
GCAGGCCCGGAGCTACGGGTGGGTGTGGGGGGGGTGTGCCCCCCCCCCAGTAATTGTATTCAGTCGGCAGGACTGCTATTCAGTCGGTAGGACTGCTATTCAGTCGGTAGAACTGCTATTTGGGTTAAATATTTTTGGCGCAAAGGGCAAGAACGTGGTGGGAATTTTAGGAAAATTTTGAGGAAAAATGTAAAAATTTTGGAAAAATGTAAAAAAATGTTGGAAATTTGTTATTTGCGGAAAATTTTTGAATGTTCCGGAAAATTTTTTTACGTCCGGAAAAATTTTTTGACCCCTAAAATGGTACACTGACCGAAATTTTTTTTTTTTTTTCTTGATCCGGAAAAAATTTTTTTCAACCAGTCGGTTGAATTGACCTTATTAAACCCCCCCTGAAGAATTTCCTGAGGACGGCCCTGACTGGAGGCAAAACGTACGTAAGCTGAAAACTTACAAAGTATCCTTAAAAAATACTTGAAGTAAAGAGTAAAAGTAAAAGTACTATTGTCAGCACACGCATTATATGCGTACACCTATTAACAGGGTTTATTTTAACGTGCAGTTCTACACAAAATGTGCAGTTCTAAATCCATTTGCGCAGTTCTTAAAACTCAAATGTGCAGTCAGGGACGCCGGAACTGGGGGGGCAAGGGGGGCGGCTGCCCCCCTTGCCTTTTGCTAGGGGGGCAGGGGGGGGCAGAAGTGCCCTTTTAGTTGTAAAATAATACGTGATAAATCACATTTCCAACGATGCTTTTTGTAGGAAAATCACGAGATTCAGGTAATTTATAGTTTATATTTATAAAAATTTTGGGAAATTTTCGGAATTTAGAAAAATATTTTGAAGAAATGGCGAAAATTGAAGATATCCGGAAAAATTTTTGGCTTCACGGAAAATTTTTGTACGTCCGGAAAAAATTTTTGACCCCTAAAATGGTACACTGACCGAAATTTTTTTGGCGACGGGGGGGGGGGTCGCCAAAAAATTTTGCAGTGAAAAAAAATTTTTCAGTAAAGGTGCCCTTGGTGTGCGTCCGCCCCCCTTTGCCCTATTATCGTTCCGGCGTCCCTGTGTGCAGTCACCAAATTAACAAAAATATAACCTCAAAACAGTCTTCTCATTTACTCGTTTTCCTTGTGGATGCTCCAGGGAGAGGTTTTCTGGGAGAGGACCACCAGATCCTCATATTTTCCTCACAAATCACATATGTGATGGGGTAATAGAACAGGATGTAAAATTGGCGCGAGCCAAGCTATCCAAAAGAGATTAGAGTGGGAGAACCTAATCTGATTCTTCGCTGCGTAAGGTTATTATATATTGAGTATTCATGATTCCCAGATACATGTTTGAAACAGTTTTTGTGGGTGGTTGGGTGAACAGGGATTATTCTAAGGTGCAGTGATAACCAATTTGTGCAGTGATAAATGAGATTATGTGCAGTGATAAAATGCGATATTAATTCCGAGTACCAGAAATTGGCGACAAAATGGCCACAATGGCTTTCAGTTTTTACTGGGTGAAAATATTTAACTCAAAATTATTGCAATCTGAGAGCTCAGCTACTGTTTGCCGACCTTTTGATCGGTAAAGCATTCATTTACTAATGTTTCTGTGGCATATTTATTCCGATCGGGTGTATCTCCTAGCGGCCAAGTCGTGTTCAAGAAAATTACTTTTATGTCATCTTCGTATGGTTAATGCTTTAGTCATTTGAAACCACGCCCTCCCCCCCCCACCCCCGGCACTTTATACGGCGGGGAATTTAACACTGACCAAGTGTTAAAAAAACACTAATTCCCCCGCCCCTGGAGCAAACTGTTCTGTTAAAACCCCTATACAGCCGGGCTTCAGTATATCTAAACTATAACTATAATTACAAGACAAATTCCGCATCATGCATGCATTTTAGTTACCGGTCTTCCGCAACTTCCAGATCGAATTTCCGTCAAGTATTCGAGATCGGTGTTTCAATACTGTATATAGCTATCAATTACATGGCCCTACAGATTAGTCACCAAGTCTACCTCAGCTTGCTGTGAGTTTTTTAAGGAGCGAAAGAAAAACTGAGATCTGAAAACGATACAGCAAGATGTTTAATAAGCGAAAAACTGTTAAGCTGCCCGTGTTTTCTCTGACGCGCAGTGCATTTTACTATGTTATTCTAACAATGGAAAGACGATGCCTGATGCTTATTGAATATTAACATCAATGGATGGCTGAGTAGGGACACAGTGAACTGGTAGGGACACGGACATTATGCTCGAAAGTGTTCCATTATTCCATTTCATAATTCCTTTAATTTTATCCTATTATTCCTAAAATTTTCCCCTATTATTCCCAAAATTACTCCACATCAAGTCGAACCAAGATCAGGAGAAAATAAGAACTTTATTAATATAATGGATGCAGAGCTGGACATTTCGTCAAGATTTTCAATTTTATTTGAAACTTGCATATTGGTTAAAGAAACAAAAAATGCATAACGTTATTAGTCCAAAAATTCTACGTACACGACATATTCAGAGACGGTACTGCACATGCACGCCCCGGCGCCAGCCTGTGGGCGGATGGCGCATATGCCCAATTACGGAATTTACGTTGGCACGATGACGTCATACCGACACGTTTCCCTATTCCCGCTTTTGTCTAGTTGGTTTCGAAAAAATCCCCTATTATTCTAAAAGAAATTCCAGCATAATGTGCGTGTCCCTATGGCTGACGATTAAGTATAAAATATGTTTCAAACGCACGTAACTGTTGAACAAGTTTTTCCCGTTATATCCCGGGTCAATCAGTCCCCGGTTATAAAAACATTTAGTTAATTCCACCGCCCTCCGGCGCATAGAATGTTGTTAAATAGCGTTAAATCCCCGCAAAATTTTGTTAATCCCCTGCTATGTCCCGGGCGTGGAGGTCCGTGGTTTCAAATGACTGAAGCATTAAACTGCTGCCGAGCGATTTGGTGACACAATCAACAGTTTATATATAGATTAATCTATTTCACGAGTGTGAAAGACTAGATCTTGAGCAATATTGCTTGGTGTTTTGCATGCGATTCAAAAAACATTTGAAAATTTGTATATTCTTGCATGAAATAGAATATGCAGAATGTAAATTTGGGCTCATTGGCTGTGATTTTGGCTCATTTGCCTGCATATAATTAGTGACATGCATGGGGTACACTTTAAGTTGCAGAATCAGAGTACATGATGCACTCATACAGGGCCGGCAGTCAGAATTATGTTTTGAATTTTAAAATGTCGCTAAATTTATAGATATTTTTTGCGCTTTTGTGCAGTCATTAGTCATAAAATTTCCTTAGAATAATCCCTGTGGGTGAACAAATCTTTGCCAGAACTTACGAGCCTCTAAATTCAAAATTTTGGGGGACATGCGTGCACCCCTTACCTTTAGCTTCCCCACCCGGAATCGAGTTTGTCTGGCCCCACCCAACCACACCTTTATTCTGCCACACTACGTCATGTAATATACACTATAGTGGACCGATACTATATGACAAAGAAAGAGAGACTTGGAATAAGTCTACCTAAATACTAATTAAGAGTCTGTCATAATTTGCAACGTTAACTATAAATTTACAACGTTAAATATACCGTAGATAAAAATCCTTTGACCCCCCAGTCAAACATCTTTTGACCCCCAGTCAAACACATGATACTGATGCTTCGTAACATCCCTAATAAGTGCAGTTCTAAACTTTTCTTACTGAATATGACCCTGGCACCTAATATACAATATATATCACGGCATGGTCTACATTCCACTCAGACCCCACCGCTGAAGATATAAGAAACCATTAATTAAATAAATAATGCTTACAAGTAAGCCACAAACGAGAGATCCCAGACGCATGTATATAGAGGTCCTATTACCTATCCCAAAATTAAAATAAATCCGGAATAAATCACGTAAAATTAAACAAGAGTTAATTCATGTTTCGCTCGCTACTCTGGTTTAAATAAATGATTACAAAGCCCAGTCGAATTGTAATCAAGACCCAACGTTTCGACACTCCAGTCTAGTGTCTTCATCAGGGGTGATCTAAAACTGTGATCGTGGCTTCTTAAATACCCAAGGGATGACGTCACCTGCCAAGAAGATGCATAACGAAATACTTCGCCATAAAATGAAAATAACGAAGTAAAATGTTACTTCTTAAAACGACTTCGTTCCAAGTAAAAGTACTCCAGAAAAAGTTTACTTTGTTACATGCTGACTTCTCAAAAATAGTACTCTGAGTACAGTAACGAAGTACATTTACTTCGTTACTTGACACCACTGGCTATCCCATGGGTTATTGGCTACATGATCTTTATTTTTTCGGACGACATTTGGTGTTAGTGGTAATATTCATTGTACTGGCAAACAATATCATGAAGGAAAAAATATATAATATACAGTATATATGACACGTACATAAAACAAGTTGGTTAACATATTATAATACTGTATACGTAAGGTAATTTAAATATCGTCAGGCCCGTTTCATACGCCGTACTTCACATGTGCCGAATACATTAAAAACAATAGATAATGAGGCATTTCAGCTCATTATCTATTGTCTTTAATGTAATCGGCACATGTGAAGTACGGAGTATGAAACGGGCCTCACTTGTCCAAGCTGTTGTCCAATAATACGCCCACAGGCTTACATACGGAAGGGCTTATGTTCGGGGGGTGGGGGAGGACCCTTTTTCGGAATGGTTTGTGAATATATGATGGGCTTATACATTGGGGGCTTATATTCGGGTGGGCCTATATTTGGAGGTTTACGGTATGGTCTAGCCGTAATCTGCAGGCAGGGGCGTAGGAAGCATCAAAAGATTGGGGGTGGCACCTGCTTTCAAGGGCACTTTTGGATATTGAAAAGGGCACCTAAAATTTTTTTTCTGGAAATGGGGGTTGAGGAAAATTTCCCTTCATACCCAAAGGGCACTTTTCATCACAAAAAAGGGCTCTTTTGGTCCTTTGAAGAAAAATGGGGGGGCACGTCAATGCCGCACGTGCCCCCTGTGCCTCCCCCGGTTCCTACGCCCCTGTCTGCAGGCAAGGTGATCGCTAGATAGTATACTTCAAAATAAGGTTTCCGTTTTTGTAACGTAGAAAAAACTATCCTAACACAAAACTAAACCCTAACCCTAATACTAACCCTTACCCTAACCCCAACCTAACCCTAACCTAAACCCTAACCTAACCCTAACTTATTTTAAAAATTGATATAAAAACGGAAAACTTATTTTGAAGTATACTATCTAGCAATTGCCCTGCAAGGCAACTCATCCTCGTTCCAAAGAACTGTTGGCAACTGTCCGCCAACCTTGTTCCCAGGCTCTCTCCTGCATGCTTCCTACTTCGCTGATAGCCAGGAAACGAGAGTGGGTGTTATATTTTATTGAGGAAGCTAAGAGGGCCCCAGCTATAGGATAAATTTATAAACTAAATTATCCTACGATCTCCAATGTTCGATATCCATAAAACCAAAGATTAGATACTATAAAGATGTGTCACTCTGCGAAAATGATGTCCGAGATTTTTTTATAGCCGCCATTTTGCCAGTAAGTGTCAAATTCGTCAAAATTCGTCATATATCGCGAGCATCGCGATGGCAACCTATTGTATTCAGTCTCGCCGCCATTTTGGCAGTAAGTGTTATGCACTCGTCATCTCGCGTGATCACTCGTGATCAACACGGAAAATTACGGACACGCAAACATTAGGGAAATACGTCGAGTGACACATCTTTATAGTATCTAATCTTTGATAAAACCGTGCATAAATCCCACCGTGCTCACGAAGTACACATTAAACCAGTACGATCCCAAAAGATCCATAGGGCATAGTCGAGTTGTGGCGGGAAAATGAAAATTGTTTGTAAAAATCACTATGGAAAAAATATTTAAATATAGTTTTAAAATTTGAAGGCATCTTATTTTTAAATAAGTGTAAAGATGTCTGGGAAAGGTGTTGCTTTCCGAATTGATGTTATTCTTCAAAGTGTCAATGAATTACGTCAAGGTTTGTTGTACGAAATAAAATATGTTATTATGTTGCTTGTGATGTTACTCTGAGTGTATATCCACACCGGACAAGCTTGTAAAATATGCCTGTCCACGGTGGGAACCGAACCTACGACCTTTGGAATACTAGCCCATGTTATTATGTTGCTATACATGTTGTGAAAGCGTTATGTATCAGTCAATTCCAGCGGTGCCCACTGCCCACCCCCACCTCCCCGGGGAATTAGCAATTTCTGGAAAGAAAATGGCTATGTCCCCACCACCAGGCAATAATATTGACTGTTTAGTGCATGTTGATTTGCACGTTATAATTCTATGCATATGAACAATATAAATGCAAAGTACAAAAAAGAAGTTCTACAACAAGGATAAAAATGCTTTTAGGCCACATAAAAAAAAATAGTTGGTTAGCGTCCTTAGCTTTTGCCAAAAAGTGAGCGGGCGGGCGCTTTTTTTTTAATTTTTACTAGTTTTTAACGCCTTGGTTTTACTCACTGTTAGGTCCGAAACTGGATTTTCTTGCGCAGTACAGATATTTTTTTATATATTTCAAAATATGATTCATACCGTCATTTTCGCACGCAATTTCGCAAATTATTAACACAATTGACTACAGTCAACAGAAATACTACATACATTAGAGCCCGTTGATCAATAAAAGCTGTTTTTTTTAAAATAAAAAATAAAAAAAAATCCTGAGCGGGGCCTTTTTTGTGGGCGGGCGGGGACGCTAACCAACTATTTTTTTTTATGTGGCCTTATATTAATGCAACGCTGTATAAATTCTCAACCCTAACGAACAGCGCATCTAGCTATAGACCTATGATAATATTAATGTCAACCTTTGAAAATATTTTGATTTTCACTGACCGATAACTTTGATCCTAGTTTAAACTTTCTAAATATTTATAAGCGTTATAAATTGAATTATTTGGTCTACATAGGCAGTTGCGATATTGAAAAATATCGATATATCGATATCTAAAAAAATTTCGATAATATCTACTATATCGACTATATCGAATTATGCAAATGAGAAAACATAATTTAGTCAACTTGCATGTATACACATCACAAACAGTTAAAAAGAAGTGCATGAAACCAGTCATGGTACATCTCAAAGATTTATTTAAAACGGTTTATCCGTCATCTCCAACTCAGCTTTTAATTTCAATTGCCCACGCACTTGTAATATAAATTCGCAATTGCCGCCATACACACATTGTCTAAACTTCACCGATGAAAACAATAATTGTCGAATAATCGCAGATTAAGTTGTTTAGTTACAACTTTCGATAAATATCAATATTTTTGAAATATCGATATTTATCGAAAATATAGATATATCGCAACAGCCTAACTGTACCGGTATGAGATTTTTTTGATTTTTTGATGTTTTTTGAGATTTTTTAGGATTTGTGGGGACTTTTAAGAAGTTTTGTGGAATTTTATGAATTTTTATATGGATATGGATTTTTTAAGGAATTTTGAGGGATTCATTAGGGATTTTCGGAGATTTTTGAGGGATTTTTTCAAGGTCTAAGAGATTTTTTGGAGTCAGTGATACTCCCCTTGGTATTGTTGGCCCACAGAGTTGGGATATTAGGTGGGGTAAAAACAGCCATATGAACATAGGAATGATTCATTCCACTCATAGATGGATTTTCATATTTATTACTGGGGTGGTGCCAGAAATTTTAGGGGGGGGTGAGCCGTAAGCAGGTGACTGAAGCAACACAAAGTGTCACCAAACCCCAGTAAGGTCTATATTCTAGGGGTGGAGCACTAGAGCTGCGAGGGGGAGTCTAGAGAGCAGAAAACAAAGTATCCCAGGAAAAATTTGGGGAAAAAATCATGATTTCTAGCTTCGAAAAAACTTTTTTGAAGTTGTCGATTTGTTACATCAATGGATTTGGCATGTCCGATTGTCTGTTGAGACTTGAGAGAGTTAAAGATAAATGAACCTGTAAAAGTGTAAACCCAATAGGCCAATACACAATATGCTTTTACTTTTATAAAGTCATTGACATTGTGTTGTTTGAATCAGAGTACAATTTATGATGCAACTCCGATGTAAATAATATTTGGGGCGTGAAGATTAAATCTAGGCATGTCTATTTCCTAAAACAATTAAAAACTAAAAATAGTGTTTGTAAAAATTCCAAACGTTCCTTGCGTACAAGCTATTCACATGACAAGGCACTGCAAACTCAATTCAGGGAAGATAAAAGAGAACAAAACTTTACAATTGCTCCAATAAACCAGTGAATGCAAGCGAGGAGCGATTAGTTTCAGAGTGTTGCACTGTCTTTTTCTGTTCGAGTGTACTCCTATGTTTATTTTGTATCATCAACACTCTGCACGTTGGAGTGGACTAATTATTTATTTATTATGCCGAATATTGGGGGGGGAGTTGAAAATTTTTTTTGGAGGGGTGGACATTTTGTTTGGGGGGGTTATAGCTAATATTGGGGGGTAGCACCCCCCAGAAAATCTGTCTATGATTCCACTTAGTTGAGCTTCCTGGCAAAGTCTGGATTCATTATCAGGGCCGTTGCGAAGAGGCTTAAGCAAGGGGGGGTGTGATATTGTATTTGCCGACCAAAGTTAAAATTTTGCTGGGGTTAACAGCCCCCTAGCAATGGCCCTGCTCATATATGAACAGGCCCAAGGGGAGCCTGCTTGAACTAGGTGCAACTAACTTGATGTCATATTGATGCCATTTTATAGTTTAAAACTTTAGACTTAACTCTTAATTAAATTGTTAATTACACATTTTACTGGTGAGGGTTAGGGAAGGGTTATACAAAAATAACTAATAGTCACTACAGTACAGCATATTGCCAACAGTTTAATCAGCTGCTGGCTGTCTACATTATCACTTTGAAATTATAAAATTATGAGATATTAATGAAAGCTTTATATATATCTTGAAACAAAATTATCAATCTAAATTAATGAAATGATCAGTATGATTAATGTTCTACCTGAAATATTCAAGTCATTTTGTAAATTACAGTACAAGCTGGTAAAGAAATACAGCCTTATAGTATTATTCATATTATTATTATTCTTAATTTATAGTCCTATTATTCATATTATTATTATTATTATCCTTATTATTTATTCAGCCTTATTATTGGCAAAAAAATTCAGCCTTATTTTTCATGTATGATACGTTGGTTGCATCAACGGTTACTTTGTTTTTGAAATACAGTATTCTCAACAATGAAATATGGAAATAAGAAAAAGAAAATACTCCACAATTTTAAGAGTTGTTTCTATTAAGACAATAAATTTAATAGTTTCATGTCTCACGCACTTTAACCCATTGGTGGCCAGCGCTCTTTAAGAAAGTAAGGTACGTGCATTAGGGTGTAATACTGTAATGCAACATTGCAACTCAAGGTGGCTCCCTATAACTTCCCTCAGTTACAGCAATTTATATGAATCAGAGTTCATCCTCGTGACTCGCGCGTGGAATCTTCGTGACCCGGTAAAATTTTTGAAACAAGCCACTGGGAAGTTGTTTTTGAGTTTTATCTGCAAAGAAAACGCCACGCCTGTTTTATATTATAATCCTAAACTTTTCAAAATTCGAACAGTACGTATGTTGTTAACCTATCTTTAGTGTCATGTTTCGCTCGCTACTCTGGTTTAAATAAATGATTACAAAGCCCAGTCGAATTGCAATCAAGACCCAACGTTTCGACACTCCAGTCTAGTGTCTTCATCAGGGGTGATCTAAAGATGCAATCGTGGCTTCTTAAATACCCAAGGGATGACGTCACCTGCCAATGAGATGCATATATTCCTCTGGCAAATAGGCACCATCATCCCTATTCAAAGCATGATTACTCATATTTATATGCCACGCTTCTAGGCAAAGTCTTTGACCATAGCGATTGTTTGTGGTAATTACTTTAGAGTTTTCCCACGCAATCTCGTGTTTGGTGTAACATACATGTTCGGCTAAAGCTGATTTTCCCTTGTCTAAAGTTGAAACAGCCTTTTGGTGTTCTTTTAGCCGTGTACCAAACTGCCGTTTAGACTGACCCAAATACTCTTTCTCGCAGTCACCGCATGGTATAGAATATACAGAATGAGTTTTCTGATTTGTTTTAACAGGATCTTTTGGCTTTCATTCAGTATTTTATAATACTCACAATTTTCAACAACAGTGTCAGTGTCGCGGACTGAAATTATATTTTATGCTTAACTTACTACGTAAGCCATTCAACTCAATTCACATGCACAGTAGTGTTTTATCTCCTGAATCTAATAAAACTATAGTGCAGACGTTACGAGTACAGACTCCCAATCTAATCTCCTCTCAACCGTGAAAGCGTGCGAGGAATGGACATGTGATAATAACATGAAGTTGAACGCTTCAAAGACGAAAGAGATGCGGGTGAACTTCTCGTCTAGTTCACCCCAGTGAACTGTAAATAACCTGGAACGATAACTCCGCCGCCATCTTTGAAGCCACTCATGAGTGATGAGTTTGCAGGTTGCCCCAGTCCTTTTTTACAAAATGGCGTCAAAAAATTTTTTTGAAAATCGATAAATTTTGCCCTTTTCTTTTTGTTAAGCACTTGCCAACTCCTCCTTATATTAAACTAAGACAAAAGAACTTTAAATAAATGTGCTTAAAATAAAAAATGGTTACCAAACAACAGAAATATCACACGTACAAGACGAACAACACGAGAAAACCGCGCGAAAATTTTTAGTTTTTCTGTGTTAGTAGACTTTCCAGAAAGAGTTCGGAGACATTTTGGCGTCAGTTATTTGAGAAAAGTTTAGATACTGTTAGAAATTCATTTCCGAGCATCCAGAAACTTATTGTTTTAAAGTTAAAATCAGATTAAACATGTAAAAAATCTTCGGGGGAAAATGAGTGTTTTTCATATCGCCCCAGTCCATATCTGGCTGGCAGAGCGCAAGTAATTTGTTATTTTTTAACATTTTTGTAATTAACAAAGTTGGAAAAAAGTTTAAACTGCAAAATTAGTTTGTTATTGACTGGCATAATAAATGCCAGTTACTTGTGTCGTTTATGAAAACAAAACTTGCGTCAGGAAAATGAAAGCAAAACATATACTGCATTCCACAGGTAAGAAATTACAAAACAATTGAAACTTTAAAATATTTATTAATATTCAATTTATTTACATTTCAATAGTAAACACTACTATGACAATGGGTACCGTACATATTCATAATGACAAAATGAAAAAGCCTATTTTCATTAATACAGGTTTTCCTTAAAAAGATGAAAGGCATCATGAGAAGTGCGAAGATGTAGTTTAAGAGAGCAATAAATGATGGGCAACAGTGGAGGGCAAAATGCCACAGCTACATTTGTAGTAATCATTTCGATGCATGTGACTACACTCAGAGGTCGATCCAGCAAGGTTTTTCTAGGGGGTGCTGGGTGAGCAGCCGAGTGTTCCTTTATAATTCTTTAGGGGGTGGTGGGAGAGCATTCAAATAAATTGGCTTCCTAATGACTTGAGCGCCGAAGGCGCAAGCTCCCTAGGGGGTCCAGGGGTCCGGAACATTCTGAAAATTAAAACCCTAGAAATGCCATTTCCTGCGATATGGGCATTGAATGATGAGCTTCAGTATGACTTTAAAAAAGGAAAAACCTTGGAAATTGTGCCATATTTCCAAATTTGATTTTTTTGCACCCCTGTTGACCAAGGCCAACAGGGGTCACACCCTTGTGCACCCCCCTATAAATCCACCCCTGACTACACCATCCTCAACAGGGTCGTGCAGGCTAAAAAAAAATGCTGTACCATCAGTATTCAAATTGGAATTCAAACTGCAAAGCATACCAAAAGAGGCTAGAAGCCAACTGAAAATGCCTGAAGGAAGCACCACCCATCAAGGCCATAAACATCCAATTATGTCACATGAACATCTATTGTCCAGGGTTGGTAGGTTTGCTGAATAATTAGGCCAAACACCGTCACACTAGGCCTTTGTGTTCTAATAGTGCACTAGTGATGATTTGGCCTAATTATTCATCTAACTTACCAACCCTGCTATTGTCAACAACAATATCATCACATAATACAGGAAGGTATTAATAGCAGAAGTGTTTTTCAGTGCGCATGAGCGATAAGCCTGACAACACAGCTGACACCAATATTATGCCATCATTCGCCATCCTGGCAAGTACAACTGGCACTTTGTACTTATCAAAACTTCCGGCTGTTTTAGCCAGGATGGCGTGGATTGGTGTGAGCAAGTTAAAATTTCAGTGGACAAAAACATCAAAGGCACCAACTCAAGATACACTTCTGCTATACCTTCCTATTGTGTGATATCATAATCACTGCTATGGAAAACGGCAAAAACTAATACAACAGACACCACTGCAGGCAATCAATAATTCACTTCAAGATGAAGAAATTTCTAAAAAACAATTAAAACATAAAATTAAAAACTTACAGCAGCAATTGCAAAGATGTAAGAAGAAGATAGGGAACATGGCACAATTTATTGAGACTGCAAGAAGAGTTCATCATAAAATCGGTGTGATATAAAATAGTCATAAATATGTGTGAAAGTTTTGTCATCTGGTCGAAAATTATGTCATTGAAATCGTGAGAAAATAATACTATATTAAGATGTACCACTTACTTAATAATTAGTTAGTTTTATTAAAAGCAGATATTTACTTTTTATAAACTAATTCTATCACGTTTTCTTCGTGAGTCACGAGTGATTCCTTTACTGTTTTACACTTTACAGTACGGGAAGCACTGCAGCGAGTCTGTCGTGCAGAATTGAGAATGGAATGCCCAGTACGTGACAGGCCTCGTTTAAACAAGTTGATCTTGTTGAAAAACCAATAGTTATCATGAAAAAAGTAAAAATAATACAATACTTATCTTGTAATCAATTATTCGTCGACTGGAGTCCACAAATATAATTGAAACTGAAGCAATTCGTCGCTGTTGGAACGTTCGACTTTTTTTATTGAAGTCACCAATATTTAAACGATGCCGCTCGATATCCTTGTAAAATAACTTTAATACACGATTGATTGTATCTTATTACCAAGGAATATATTTCGTATTATAATTGCTGTCAAAAGAATGCAAAAATCTTACATAATTGAAATAAAAAACCCCAAATTTGTCGGTCTTTCAATACAAAATCAAATCGCGCCATTACCATGCGTTCTCTGCTGACCGACACTTCGTGACATAGCCACGCAAAAAACACGCATATATTGGCCGCCATCTTGGCTTCAGGCAAGTATGGGCATGTTTACTTGAGTTATCGTTCCAGGTTATTTACAGTTCACTGGGTGATACACGATGGTACTATAGAGCTCGTGTCATCAATGTTTTGTATAATAATTATGAGAAAATTATAGAAATATTTGAAAATATTGTTGACAATGCAACAGGGTGGGATGATGAAACACTGAATAAGATGACTGGTTTACTTGGTTACCTTATTCCCATCCGGTCGAAAAGTAGCAATTTCGAGTGGCGTTGTTTCAAACGCTTATATCTCTCAAACTATACATCGCATGGGAACAGAAATTGCATCGTTCGAAAGAGGAGGACTTCTGCTTTCCAACGATACCAATTTCAATTTCATCCGGAGCTTGGTTAACGATTTACTCGTATAAATTTGCATACATTATGATATAAAAAAATGTTGCAATTATGCATAAATGTATTTAACGGTTCAAATTTCAAATATGTCAAAAAATTTTATGAATATGACTGAAAGACACGGTTATGATCTACAAGTACCCGAAGTTTCATGCATGTAGCATAAATAGAAATATTTTTATTGAATTTTTATATAAACTAGGTAGTAGAGTAAAATTTACATTTTGTGCCCACATGAAACAAATACCTTTATCAAAGGTCCTTTTTTATTGCTGCAACATGTTATCAATACAAATTTCCAATATTTCTTACTCTCCAAAGATAGTATGGCACCAAAATAAGTCTGTGATACCCACAAAAGAACACTCAAATCATGATTAGCAAAATGTTTTTATTTCTACAATTACTACATACATTCTTAGATAATCATTACACCATTGACTTTAGTTATTAGTGGCATAACCAGCCTCAAAATTTGGTCATGCTATTCAAATTTGAAATAATCACTACTCATTTGTTTAGAAATTGATTGTTTTCACAATCTAGAACATGAAAATATTTGCAAATAGCATGACCAAGTGTTGTTGGGCTGGCATCATCATAATTAGTAGTTATAAAAAAGTAATGTTTTCCAAGGCAGTAATGTTTGCTAAAGCAGTAATGTTTGCCAAAGCACATAATTGGATTATGTGGTGAAAATATTTCCTTTATATTGTATTACAAAAGACCTAAGACTGTAACCAAACTGATATCAGATCACCACGTCATACCCAAATCTGTTGAGATGAATATCTGGACTTCTTCCTGTATAAATTTCAAAGTCGCAATATAACCATTAGGATTGTCTGCAGCAACCCACAGATTTATTCCCCACATAGTAGGTCATCTAGCTTTGATGAACTGCCTAACCCCAACCTATTTCTTGATTTGACAGTGTGTTTGTCTGCAACAACAATATTCTGTGACGGCTGGTACAGTTGTTGATGCAGTTTATTGCTGTAGTCTTTAGTACTGGATCTACCATATTCACAAATGCCATAAGCGCTTTGTACCTAACCCGAGAAATTATTTCTATTGCCCACAGACCATGATATAAGGTTTTTACACTCCAATAATTTTCAATCTCACTGTCAACTTTTAGCAAACTTGCATATACTAAAAGGCAATCAACCTCTCAAGGTTGGTGGACTGCAAGACCCTTCTTTATTAGTATATGGGGATAACTTTTGAGTTATTTGTATGTGGGCATATGTATTGGTATATGGCCAGGAAACTACCTCCTGTCGAATGAACTCAAGCTCACAGTTCATTGAGCCGAATGAACTCAAGCTCACAGTTGATCGAAATGGATCCCGTACATGTCAGTAAGGAGC
Organism: Paramuricea clavata; assembly: GCA_902702795.2. NCBI lineage: Eukaryota > Metazoa > Cnidaria > Anthozoa > Malacalcyonacea > Plexauridae > Paramuricea > Paramuricea clavata. The sequence goes on from CACRXK020001669.1 coordinate 15,523, forward strand.
AAAATCTGGGAGAACATTCCTAGCGTCAGGATCATCATATCCGTCATGTACTATGGGGCCTAGTGGGGATGCTAGACAGGGAGCTTTCGAAACCTTAGGTCCTAATGGCTGGGCTTCCCTCTACCTCTACTCATCCCCCTACCTTCCCTCTGGGTTGGTGAGTGGGGTTCTCATGACTCATCAGAACTCTACTTCCCTGAGGCTATGAAACAGGAACAGCAGATAGGAACAGGATCAATATATTCATCAGTGCAAATAAAAACTTTTATAGACATGGTGCCACTTAAAATTATAATAAGAGCCAAACTAGTAAGATATAAGTATGAATACTTGGCCTCGTACTTGGCTATTATGTATGTAACAAACAACCAAACATGTGCTCAAGGCTCATTTTACTTCGCCTAGGAATCAGAGATTTTTATGCCTAAAACACCATAAATTTTCGTCAACAATATAAATAAATACTATTTATATTTGTCAATTTCAGTATGAAACGATTATTTCAACACAAAAAAGCGATATGAGGACATACTTGGTCGTACTAGTGAAGCTATACTAAATACAAATAAATTTACAACGCCATGGCAACAGCAAAACATTGAAATAGAAATTGTCTAGAAATCATACAAATACTTGCCTTGAAACTCCAGACACGACTCCCAATGCCAGGTTGAGATACTTGTCTTCATACGAAGACATTCCATCATTACTAGCACTATCAGTTTGCAAAATAAAGCCAAAAACGTCTTCGGAATGCGATTCAAACAAAACTACAACACAATACATTTCAACGCTCGTGCGTTCCCGTGCGCGATAATCGGGAAAATTGCTCTAAAAGATTTGTTTTTCTGCCTAAGCCAATCAAAATCCGTATCTAGGGTAAACAAACACTCCGGAAGTGATTCCTGCAGTCTTTTACCAGGAAACTGTAATGCTTTACCAAGAATTTGGCGTCCGAAGTTGGCCGAACACTTTCCGATCACGAGAATTGCCGTAATAGGCTTAGATTATTTTGCAATTTCCCGAGACTGCTCCGAGCTATAGAATGGAAGATGGCGATTCTTTTGGTATATTTGTTATTATTATACGTTGAAAAGAAGCAAAAAGACGAGCATTTGAATCAGGCGGAACATCCAAAATGCAACAGCAAAATTGATAATGTGTCATTTGCATAAATTTCACTGCATTGATCATTTCAAGGTAAGAAATTCGCTTGAAATTGAGCGAGAAACAATAAAATTATATGAATATTTCTGAATATATAGTATCGATCAAGCGGAATTTTTTGGTGGTATTTTCGTATGTCTACTGCAAATACTCGCGAAGTTCTTTAATATTTAATCTTCCCGTCATATACGTCGGAAATTAATATTGGCGGATTGAATTGAGTTAAAGAACACTAATGACTTTAAAACGCTTTGCGAAGCGTTTGTGGTTGAATTTTACCTTAAATCGAGGCTTATATTACGTATAATAACATACCTAACATATATATGTTGGAAAATTAATAATTTTGTGATTAAAAGTGATGTTTATAGGCGATTTTTCTTTTGTAAGAATATTCTTAAAAAATTATCGTGTTACCATGACAACTTAGATACTTCATGTTCGGAAAATACAATGGTTTTGTCAGCAAGGCGAGGGTTTCTGCATGCATGTATTTTCTAGTAGTTTTGTAAACAGAGTGTCAGCAGTGCCAGAGTAGAATATGGGCAATGCTCAAAATATTCTTGTGACTATACTTTTCAGATAACATGCCCCGGTATCCGAATTGTGTTGCAGGTTGCATCAAAAATTGCCTTGTGTAAAGTAGCTACATGCCACATGCCTGCCATGGGCTTATATGCCGTGCCAGACGGGACAAAAATACTTCCTGCGAAATATAAGACTTGTTTGTGAAAATCAATCTTGTAAATGTGCATATATAAAACTTTCTGAAAGAAATAAAACTTATCTTATGAAAACTAAACCTTTTTTCATTAAAAAGTACAATACTTTTACAAAAGTAAAACTTCTTTTAAACCAAAAGACTTTTATCTTCACACAAGACTTGTTTTAAAAAATAAAACTTGTTTTATGAAAAGTATACCTTTCTAAACACAACTACTTTTACAAAAATACAACTTCTTTTAAACTATAAGACTAATCTTCGCACAAGACTTGTTTTAAAAAATAACACTTGTTTTCATTTCAATCGATCACGGGCTCAGAAGTGAACTGCAATTGAACTAAGCGAAGTACTTCATTTTATATGCATACTATAACTCACAATCTCACATCTTTTTCAATATACTTCCACATATTTAATTAACGCTGTGGGTAACCTAAGGGAGGAAACTCAAAGGCATAATGAAAATGTTAGTGGTTTGCAATTGCAAGAGTCAAGAGTTAATAGACAGTCAACATATTCTGTTATCCTTTTGCCAAGTTCACAAAAATTTTGAGGAATCGCTTTTGTTATTGTATTTTTTTGTAAATTTTAGAACATTCGCTTCTCATGTTGTGTAAAGGATCTTTACCCCGGAACACCCGATTGTTTTTTAGTAGCGCAAATGCGCATGCGCTATCAAGCCGTAGATCACGATGGCGTGACGATATGCTAGGAAGGGGTGACAGTGTTGTTTTCAGATGTATAATGATTTCAGACGTGAATATTGAGTAAATCTTTGAAAATCTACGCAATATATAAATTGATCTTATGCATTACGGGCGTTCAATTAAGTGCCGATAATATTTAGACGGTATATTCATTATACTGATATACAGAGCTAGGAAGGAGCTAGACCGCCTAGACAGTGCAGTCAAGTGTGTAAACATTTCAGACGTAAATATTGAGTTGAATATCTTGATTCTTAGGCATTCATTTGAGTGGCGATATTATTTTCACGGTATTCTCATTATACAGAGGTACAGTACGTAGGCAGAAGCGAGACAGTGTTGTTTTCAAGTATATAAAGATTTCAGATGTGAATATTGAGTAAATCTTTGAAAATCTACACAATATATAAATTGATCTTATGCATTACGGGCGTTCAATTTAACAAGTGCCGATAATATTTAGACGGTATATTCATTGTACAGAGCTAGGAAGGAGCTAGACCGCCTAGACAGTGCAGTTAAATGTATAAACATTTCAGACGTAAATATTGAGTCGAAAATCTTGCTTCTAGGCATTCAATCGAGTGCCGATATTATTTTTTCACGGCATACTCATTATACAGAGGTACAGTACGTGCAGGCAGAAGCGAGACAGTGTTGTTTTCAAGTATATAAACATTTCCGACATGAATATTGAGAAAATCTTTGAGATTCTACGCAATAATAGTAATACATAACAATATATAATTTGATGTTATGCATTACCGTCGATATTATTTAGACCGTGTATTCATTATACATTCTCATTGACTGTATAAGGTGCGCTACATCACAGAATAGATGGCTATACTCAGTACAAAGAGCGAAAAATTGCATCAGATTTGTATCAGATCAATAAAGCATAACCAACTATTAAACAGAAGCAGGTAAACATTTGTACGGCGTTTACGAAGAAAAAAAACTTACGAGACTAAAGGAATCAGTTGAGCCAGAGCTCCTTGTATAAATAAGAAAGACGACGAGATAGCCAACGTGTTATCGCTAATCGCTTAATTGGCTCGCCAACAAGCTTTATGCAATAGAAGAAAAAAGCAAGGAGGTACATGTAGCCAACGTGTACATTCACGGACCTTGTCCTTGTCTTTGTTTTATACTGTCTAGTGTCTAGCACAACGCCGTTGTCAACGGTGCAAACTCGTATTCAGTGCAACGATAACTCTACCAGATCTTACGAGAATCAATCTGTAGTATTCTGTACACAGAACTGTATCAAAGCTTGTCGAAAATGTTTTAGACACTGCTATATAAACTGTGAAACTATTGAAATCTAAAGTGATATTTATATTTAACACATGCGAAAAGCTGAAAATAGACACACGTCACACTGGGAAAAGTCAAAGGTCAATGAAACTTGTTATTGTGAACATGTCACAATTAAGTTAAAATGCGGAAGCGGATGGAGCGGATCCACGGAACGGATATGCGGTTAAAATACGGAACGGATGAGGATAAAATGCGTCTTTTAATGATGTAATGACGTAGTGCTTATTATTCATAACATATCTTATACAGCTATTTCAATTATAGTTTATTAGATAAATATAGCAGTAGCCTCGTGGGGATGATTTCAGCGACAGCTGCAAATGCAAATGAAAATTTAGAATATGCAAAATTTGGTTGTTGGTGACACAATAAATAGACGAATTGCATCAGTTTCACAAGGCACGTTTCTGATGTGTTAGGCTTGTTTCAAACGTCACGCCACTCGTGTGCCGAGCGTATTAAAAGCAATAAATAATGGGATAAAATGCCTTTGGTAACTGTTTATTTCGTAGTGTAAGCCATCAAGCTTTTCTAGGTTGTCGGCGACCCTATATAGTTCTTGCAGTGTCTTTTTAAATTTGAAACTTCACACTATCCTTGGATCCCTAGTTGTGTTATACCACAGGCATCCCAGCATGGTTATACAGTATAAGCTTTTTATATGTGATTAAGCAATATTGTCACAACTTCTTAAATGACTAGCTGTAAAACTTAATTCTACACTACATTCTACACCAATTTATGCGACGCGAACATGCTATCTTACAACATAAGCACAATCACATTATACACATTTACTGCAGCATTACTGTAATAACGTAAATACTTACCGGAAAATAAAGGCACAGATATATTATCCCTAGGGATATTAGTGTGGGGATACTAAAGCCAGGGGATGTCCATATCACTGTGACACTGCCTTGATATAAACCAAAATTTTTGTCCCGTCTGGTGCGCCATAGGCTTACATCTTTAAAACTAGAAAATACATGCATGCAGAAACCCTCGCCTTGCTGACAAAACCATTGTATTTTCCGAACATGAAGTATCTAAAGTAGTTGTCATGGTAACACGATAATTTTTCAAGAATATTCTCACAAATAAAATGTCACTTTTAATTACAAAATTATCAATTTCCCAACATATATATGTTAGGTATGTTATTATACATAATATAAGCCTCAATTTAAGGTCAAATTCAACCACAAACGCTTCGCAAAACTTGACTAGTGTTCTTTATAAAACTAAACTGCCTTTTAAAATGGCTTTATCGATAAACTTTGAGTTTGCAATAAAATGTTAAAATTCTCACTTGCAAATAACTTTGCTTTCTTTTTTATTTAAAAAATTCAATATCATAAAAAAAGGGAATCAATATTAAAGATACACTGAAATTATACACTGTCTTGTTTAGTTGTTTCATATACGCAAAGGCCGTCAGGTTTTAAAGCCATTATAAAATCAATATTTAGAACAAACTTACCTTCGTTAACGTCGGCTCCCTTCTTTTAGCCGATTCTTTTGCAGTTTCTTTCTAAGAGAGCTTTTGAAATTTTCGAAATCTTGCAAAAATGCGAGCAAAAACGAAATATATTTGCAGGAAATTTATCAATCATCAAATCAAGAAATGTTTGCTATTTCGGTGTCGTTATAATGTAAACTTTAAATTGGACCAATCAGTGTCCACTATTCGTGACAGTCTGCCATATTTTTGAGGTCAGTGAGGATGGCCAACACCCAACACCGTTGGTCACCCGCGATAATTGATGAACTTTAGACTCCGCTGATGCTTTCGTTTCCCCAGGTGTAAATAGCTGGGGGAATTAGTACCCTCACGGTGCCGTCGGCTCGGGGATTATTTGCTCTCTTTTCAAAATATTCACCATTTACTTAAAACGCAGTGTTAATATTAAACTGATTAAACCAAACTAAACTACGACTAAACAGGTTATATATACTTCAATCTTCAAGCATGACTTTTCCGCTTTTCAAATGAACCAAGTATAACTAAATTAAACACATTGCCATTGCTATACATTTTTGCATATGCCGGATGTCCCAAAAAAAACTTGCACTGTTTGATTTAATGTAACATAAAAACTATAAAAGCTATTGCACTCAAATAAGTCATATTGTATTCAGAAAGGGCTAACTTAGAGTTTAGTGATCGATGTTTTATCAAATAAGCATATTTGACAATGTTACAAATTGGCATAAAATTGCCTATCAAATATTTGGTTAAAGTTGAAAATATAATTTTATCATGGCCAAAAGAACAAATGAAAAACATAATTGTTGGATAAACATTTATTCATTCATCATAGAAAGTATGTCCTTTTTCACATATACAATGTCTTGCACAGGAAACCATAAAACCCATGCAAACTCTTTAATCTTTTAATAACTTATAATACGAACAATCAAAGGACGTCAAACAAATATGCTTTAGAACGTTTTTAAATGTTTCATGCTTATTTGGCTTCCCAAGAAACATGAAAGGTTAACTTATGCTAGGACATTACCCAAAATGAAAGTTGAGTTGAAATGCTTAAATTGAAATTGTTAGTTTTTGTGCAAAATGGCAATTTGTTTTCACATAAATTTGATTTTTAAAGCAGGTGCCACATTCAAACGTTTGTATCTCATGTAATATTATATGAAATTTTATGGCTGTATATCAAAATCTAAGTTAGCTTTCCACAATACAGTAAAACTTATATGAATGTAATGGCTTCATAGTTTTTATTAGTGCAGAGTTTCCTTGAAACTGTGCACTATTGCAGTGGTGCCGTGGGACCCATGTTTTTTTTTGGGGGGGGGCAAGGGCAGTACTTTTCCGACAAACCAAAAAATTTTTCCGACAAACCAAAAATGTTTCCGCACGACAACATTTTAAATCTTAATTCCCCCCCCCCCTCGTTGACAACTTTGACAATTTCCGACAACATTGGCAATTTTCCGATGGGTCTCAACACCTTGGCCCCCCGGCCACAGCGCCACTGCACTACTGTAGTCATTAGATAGATGTTGGTTACTTCTTGTAACCTTTTTTATTTGTCTACCGTTTTAAGAACAATTAATAAGTTTAACACAAAATCTATTTCATAGGGTGATAAAATAGTGCTGTTTAACATGATTAAATATGAGTCTTGGTCCTGTTTTTTACAATTATTCCCAGCAATAGGTCTTGTATGTTACACAAAGGAAAACTGTTGTGTAAACGCTCAATTTTTCATCTTTTTTCACCAAGCCAGGTTGAGAGTGTTTAAGTAACCTTAGCAAGCTTTTAATACCCGTTATTATCCCACATATTTGGTTAGAAAGTTACGAGGTGAAATAAAACTTTGTAAGATCTGTATTAGTTTAGCTTTGATGACTGGTCAAAATCAACTATTAAAATTTTTTATTCATGAAATAGCACAGTATTTTGTTAATAAAACGACCAGCTTTCATTCAAACGCTTTCATTTTTTGCATGTTGTTTTCTGTAATGTCAGAAAACATAGTCCCAAATAGTCCCATTTAATAGATTTTACGTTTTTTATGCAAAAATTCATGTTACAAAAAGGAACTGTCCCTCAATGTAACCAAAAAAGTCCTTTTGCAACTCGAAAAAAAATTTACTCCATGATGAAGTGTGAAGCCGTTATTCTGGTATGATCAGTTTTTGGATGTTTCTAGAAATTTACAAATATTAAAATAGTACTCTCAACCCTCTAAATTTGAAAGAAATTAAGACCTTTTTATCAATATAGGCGTCACCGTTGTCACCGTTTTTGAAATCATTGTTATATTTGTACCCCATTCAACTCGCATTTTCTTTAAAGACAATGAACTTTTTTTCATTTTCTTTAATACACCCCTTTCCAAAAGAATGGAATGAAAATGGAGCAAAGAGCAAGATTTCAAAGAAAGGCCTGGTGCGAGTCATTGAAAATTCGTACCCAGGGCCATTTTACATTTTACTTGGTTGCTTGTTGTTTTGGCGGCTTTCTTGCATCTGAGAACGTTCTGAATGTCTAGTCTTTTACTGTTTTACCATCCAAGAAATCACTGTTTATAGTTGAGGATCTCTGGTTGAGGATTAGCACAGACCACTGTTGGTGTGCTTTTGGTTGAGGTAAGGTAAATATTTTTGCCTAACTATTAACTCATTAAGTCTCATTGCGCCCTGGATTTGGGAAGGGGTAAGTCTCATTGCGCCCTCATGCGCCCTGGGCATCACGTCAACTTCCGGGCACGATTGTCTAACACGTATTTATCGGGTTGCCTAGCAACGGTCACGAGTATAAAGTGCAAAATTCGGGCTTTCAAACGATACATCATGCGAGAAAATTGATCAAAAGTTTGTGAAGATTTTCGAGATGTCACAAGATGGGACTTTGCAGCAAGTTTTAAGGATGAAAAAGAAGAGGTTTTTAAAGAGTTTTACATATAAAATATGTTGTAAAACATAAGGGAGTGTGCATATGTTTCAAGTCAAGTTCTTGTCCAAATCAAGTCGCACGATTTTCAGCCAGAAAAACAGCAATTTCTTTCAATCTAAAGGAAAAGTGAAGTGGGAAATCGCAAGAAACATGAACACTAAATCCAAGTGAGTAGTTACGATTTTTTTGAGCGTGTTTTTGAATGAAAATACCTGATATGTTTTCATGAAATTTGATATAGCATTAAAGCAAGTTCAATCTAGTTTAAAACTAAGTTTTTAGAAGCATTTTATGGCATGATTTCGTGCATTTTATGGCATGATTTCGACTGTTTTCGTGATCCTACTGTTGGTCTGCTTGCTCAAGTTGTTATTTTAGCCGAAGTACTTTCAGAAGACACTAGGTTCAACTTGTCATGTGCGTATATACATTTTTGGCAAGAAAAATTTCGAGTAAAACCGCATTAAAAACTAAGTAGAATATTCTACAATGAATACTATATCTGTTTCTATAAACATTGTCTCGAAACAAGCTCTCATTTCAGAGATAATGTGGTTTAAAATCAGTGTATTGAATTATGCTGTTACTTGGCGCGTGCAAATTCTGAACCTTCATGACAAGGATTTGAAAAGCTTCCAAAATACTCTTTATTGCTTCATATATCCCCATAAAATTTTAAAATCAATAAAGCACATCATAAAATTAATGCACGCTCATTTTCTAAAAAGTACTCATCGATTACCTAAGGAAAAGTTCCAAAATAGGTCAGGACAGTGGTTTACAAAATGCCGTTCTTCTCTGAAATGGCTTCTTTTGCGGGAAGCCATTAAATTAATGTACTTTCCAAAATTGTAATTTAGTTGCTTTTTTGGTCTCATTGTTCACTTATTTATCATGGAATTACTTCGCTTGAGCTCTTTTAATAATATCTGCAAGATACTTTGCTATTTGGTGAAATAAAAGCTATATTTTTAGCAGTTTATCTTTTGAAAACTGCATGCGCAACAAAGTGTCACCAATGTGCTTACTCTCGTCTGACAAACAACTAAAGATGAAATACTTTATTTCACTCTTTTATAGCAATCAAAAATGCCTAAATATTAGATTATTCATTTTATTTGAGCATACATATTATATACAATTGGTCCTTGAAAAGGACTTATTTCAAACTAGAGTCAGATTTCAAACTAGAGTCAGATTTCAAAAGAAACCGCCTGTCTGACATTTTACAGCAACCTACATTGGCGTGCACATCGTTTTAGCCACAAATCCGTAACAGAAACAAAAGGAATTTCAGTTAAAATTTTTACCTGATGAATATTCAAAAGTGTTTATCTCTTTTTGACGACTTTCAGTGCTCTTAATAGCAAAATAAAAAGTCTTTTGTTTTGTCACCGCACGCTGTGTTTGAAAATGCTGGCTGTCAAAGTCTGAATTAAAAACACCTCAAATATTTAAAAATTTTCTCACCTTTTTCATCCTTTGTTTATTTTAATTAGTAATTTTTGTACTTCGTGTTTATCCAAACATATTTGAGGTATTTAAAAACTTCAAAGAGGTACAAACACTGCGTTTTTGGGTTACAGAGTTTTTGGACTTGAACAACAAGTTCTGAAGTTCAAGTTCTCCATTGTAAACTAGATGTCCTGAGTGTGCCTGAGCTATGCCCAAGCAAATTTTTATAGTGTTTGATTATTTTGCAATTTATACCCTACAAGATGAAAACTAATTTGAATATAAATGTGTACCAATCCAGAATCAAAAAATATTTGGCCATTTATGTTGGGTGATGGAATTATTGCCCTTCAGATGTTGGGTGTCATGAAGAAACAAAATGTCAGGGACTTAAATTTGCACAAACCAAGAATTCTCACCCAAAAATCTAATGATATATTTAAGTGTGCGAGCTCATTTAAAATAAAATTGATTAATCATCATTTTAACCCACTGCCAAATTTCAAGGTTTTTTATAACATTGATCTTGAGATATAGGTATTTTTGTAAAAGCAGTTGACAGAAGTTGACAGTAACTAAAATTCGCCATTTTCCTTACAACTTGGGGAGTGCCAATGTTGCAACAGTCTGCAACTTAATGAGTTAATATCCATGACAGAAATGAAGACCAATTATCATGCTCTGTATTTGCATATTATTACCATCTGTGAAACAACAATTATATTTTCTTACTTTATTTACACATGCACTTTTAAAGCTATAAACGAGATTTGCAGTTTAGACATAGGGGAGTAAATTTGAGAATACCCGTTCATTTTTTCAAGCTATGCCTTTCAAATATCATGGATACAATGTTTTAATCAGCTGGCCAATCACATTAGGTTTTTATTTTGAAAACGAGGCATACAGTTATATAGTTTAGCATTAATAGATCAAATTCTCATGGTATATAGATAGCTGTATATATTTTAATGGATATGTGGATATGCAATCGATGAGTTATTCGAGAACGAGGCATGAAATTATAGTTTAGCATTAATAGATCAAATTCTCATGCTATACAGATAGCTGTATATTTTAGTGGATATGTGGATACGCAGTGAGTTATTTTGAGAACAAGGCATTGCAGTTTAGCATTAAAGTGGTTATGAAACGAAATTTTTGCCTCATTTTGTAATGTATTATTAAAAGGTACTTCTTAAATGATGAAGAATGACATTTACAGTGTGTTCATATCTTATCTCATTCCCAACTTTCTATATTTTGAGTTGTGACGTTACTAGTTTGACTCAAAATAGTGGCAATAACAAGAAAATCTGATATCTTGATGGTCATTTAATAAAATTCAATGAAACTTGGCACACATTGGGGGTGCAACGAAGTGAACAATTTGGCTTGTTTATATGGTTGTTGTGGCAACACACTCGTCCCCAGTCTCTTCTCTTCCAATTTCTACATGATCCATTTCCAACAAAAATAAATAGTAATTTCTGCAATTGTTGCTTATTATTATATGTGTAGGTATTGTGATCAGTTTAAACCCATTATAATATGCAAACATCCTCTGCAAGAGGTCTCCAGGAGGAAATTTGTGAAAAGGAAGAGAAGAGACTGGGGACTAGTATGTTGCCATGCCAACCACATGACCTGCCAAAAATATTCATATAGGTGCACCCACTAAGTGTACTGAGTTTCATTGGATTTTATTAAATACTCACCAAGATATCAGACTTTCTTGTTATTACCATTATTTCAAGTCAAACTAGTGATGTCACAGCTCAAAATATAGAAAGTGCGATAACCTGATGAGATATGAAGAAACTGTAAACGTCATTCTTCATCGCTGTAGCAGTACTTTTTAGCAAAACAAAAAATGAGGTGAAAATTTCGTTTCATAAGCACTTTAATAGATCAAATTCTCATGTTATATAGGTAGCTCTATATTTTAGTGGATACGCGGATATGTGGATACACAGTTGACGAGTTATTCGAGAACAAGGCATTGCAGTTATAGTTTAGCATTAATAGATCAAATTCTCATGCTATATAGATAGCTGTAAATTTTAGTGGATACACGGATATGCAATGAGTTAGTTATGTGAGAACGAGGCATTGCAGTTATAGTTTAGCATTAATAGATCAAATTCTCATACTATATAGGTAGCTCTATATTTTAGTGGATATGCAGTCAACCAGTGAATTGTATCCGCTGACCATTTTTGATTGCTTAACTATATAATATTGACTGCGTATCCATGTATCTGCATATCGGGGGGGTCATGGGGACTTGCGGTGTTACGGAGTTGGGCTATTTTTAGTGCGGTGATACGGTGACTAAGGCTCCAAATTTGCGGTGTTGCGGTGACTGAAAAAGGCGCGGTGTGCGGTGATTGTGCGTTTTACCTTACGGTGATACGATATTATTTCCAGGGATGCCGGAACCACAGGTGCTGTGGATGCAAGTGCACCCCATGCCTTTTGTATTTATAACTTTTTAGGTGCAGTGTGGGTGCAGACTATGGGTGCAACGGGTGCACAAAAGATTTAAAACGAATATGTTTAAATAATTTCACACAAACAGCAGCGGCGTAACGAAGGAAGATGAAGCCCTTAGGCATATTTGGTGTGGGGGCCCTGTTGACTGTTGTCATTGTTTGACCATAACAATAACGGTCTCCAACACATGTAACAACTAATAAGAATAACTTTTGTTTTATTTGGGATGGAATAAAAAAACCAGTTACCGTCTTCGATGGAGGTTTTATTATTTAACATTACTAATTTTCATTTCCACATTGACTCTTAACCTGCATTTTTACGTAGGTTTTCTATTTTGGGGGAGATAGGACTTGGCCGACGAGGGCCCCTAACTGGCTGCGGCTGCAGCCCTCCCAATAATTTGCTAATAATAATTCTTTTGTCAAAATCATACAGACCTTTATCATCTAAATAATATAGTTTTAAAATACCGACAATTGATAAATTTTTAGCGGCTACATTATCCATGACAAACTGCAAAGAATAATATTACCCATATTTCCTCCAATATATACTTAATTAAATCCGCATTCGCCCATTTAGTCAGTACCATTAAATTGTAAGCAAATTGTAAATTTCGACATACTAAAACGCTGCTTTCTGACCATCAGAATTCTGTCAAAACCTCCCCCAAAGTCCATGAAATGGCATTTCAGACACTCTAAATTTAAAAATTTCCTGGGTCCTTCGGCCCACGTTTTCAGCCCCCAAATCAAAAAGAGCTTCCCACAGCAGTGCATGCTACCCTAATATGTCTGTGCCTAAAATATGCGTATTTTTGTTTGTAAATTGCGTCTTCATCTTCATTTTCCGGATAGCAAACACCTTTCTGGTTTCGCATGCCATAAAATATTCGGAATTTTTTTAATTTCGTCACTCAGAAATTTTTGGCATACACCCCCACCCCTCCCCAACTATACATACTAGCTACGGCCCTGTTCATAACTTATATAGTGAAGAAGCACAAAAAACTTTCTTCAGTAGAAGAGATAGCGAAACTGTTCTGCTAATTCTGTGTGCCTTATTTTAATGTTTGAAATTAATAAAAGGTTGTTTTATTGCTTGTGTTTGATTTTAAATTAGGTTATAAGTAGGCAAGTGCCATTTCGTTTTTGGTTCTGCCCTTTTTTAAAAAATATGCCTTTCTGATAGCAAAACGCACCCCTCGCCCTCAGCAATTTCCGGCATCCCTGAGTATTTCTGTATAGTTTTGGTCAGTTTTGCAGTTAAATCCACATTTTTTTTTCAGTTTTTTTTTAAATCCACATAAGTTTTTTGGCCTAACGACGACCTATGATCTAATAACAGAAATTTATAAACCTTATGGAGTTATGGGACGCGGCAATGACATGTTTTTAACCGTATTTTTTCCATGCGGTATTTACAATTTTTTTTTGCGGTGATGCGGTGTCCTCAAACGCATTTGTACGGTGTTGCGGAACCCCCAATGACCCCCCCCCCATATCCACTAAAATATATAGCTACCTGTAACATGAGAATTTGTATTATACTAACAAATTCTGACTGCGTATAACTAGTGGACGGGTATTCTGCAATTTAGCTGACTTAGGTTGACAAAAGTTTCTGTGTGCTCATTTTTCTTATTATTTTATATTATTAGATTTATATATTTCTATTAGTTTTTAGACTTTACTGCTCAGTCATTTATATAAGTGTTTTTAAGTCAATATTGTTTAATAATCTTTAAATCTTGCTTTTTTAAAGTATTTGTTTATGTTACTACATGTTTCAGTCAAATAGTGTAGGTTTTCATTTAGTTTTATCCTTAAAATATTGAGTAGTTTGTTTGGGGTAAATACTAATAGTATTTACTCAATATTTTAAGTCTAAAATTAAATGAAAACCTACACTATTTGACCGAAACATGTAGTAACATGTTCCTTATGTTACTAATATTTGTGAGTTTTAGTTGAGCATTGGAATTATTATAGTTACTTCAAAGATGTTATTTGCACTTCACTTGGTTGAACCAAGTGAATTAGTGTAAATAACATCTTTCAAGTTACCTTAGTTATCAGAACCCGCATATATTCGATTACCTAATATACAGGTATTTCAATCAAAGTTGTCCACGAGCAAAGCGGAAAAGTCGAATTTGAGCGCAAATGGCTGCTGGGAATCGTTAACAAATTAATTCTTCAAAGCGATTCCCAGTAGCCTTTCACACTCGTATTCAACTTTTGCGCTTTGCTTGTAGACAACCTTAATTGAAATAGCTGTATACATGAACTTGCAGTTACAGCTCAGCAATTGGCTTCTGTAACTCGGCAAGTTAGATTGCTGCACTGGAATCTCAGGGTTGTAGGTTCGATTCCTGCAATCGTTCCTTGTTAGTCCTGGAAAATAGTGCATATATAATATATACTCACTTGGATTATCCACCAAACCCAATTAGTAGTTACATGCCATTTGTGTTAGCCGCTTAATGGTTTCTTGTTAAACTTTAGATTTGAATTACTGATTTTATCATGTATTATCATTGTAACTTAGTTTTTATTGCATACACGTATATCTAAACAGTAAATGTGTATTTAAATACAGCATTTTGTTGGTATAATAAATCTTTCAATTTATTAGATTATTTGTCGAAAAATCGACTACAATAACAACAAAAACAACCTCAAAACTTGCAAAAAACATTTGCAGTACGTTCGTTCTAAAATCATACGATTCTGTTTCTATGGCAAATCGTCTCCTGATTGGCGGGCATATAATGCCCAAACAACATAAATTAATATAAATTAAAATGTTTTATACACTACCTGGGGTTGATTATTTAATGCTGTGCTGAGTGGTTATATTACTACCTTAAAAAATAAGCAGAAACTCGACGTTTCGAGCGAAGGCTCTTCGCTAATCAATGTTTATCAACAGTTCCTTGACTCTGGCTAGTTTCCAGAAAACTCGTTTTGTAGAATCCAACTTCACCCAAAATGTCTCCTACAGATATATTTGCTCGATTCGACTTCGATTTGGACTTACACATAGCGTTTTCTCGTAAACTAAGCAAATACTCTTTTTTCCATTGATCGGTAAATTGCTGAAGGACCTTTCTTTGGTGCTTTGCTCTTTTTGTCAGGAATTTACTGGTACTCATAATCTCGTAATGTTCAATGTTTGGCATCAGGGTAATTTGTCAACCGTAAATCAATTGAGATGGTGTCAGTGGATAAGATAAAAATTCTTCGTCATCATAGACATATGTAATTGGCCGACCGTTTATTACAGCGTGATCGACCAGCAATCTTTTTTAGACATTGCTTTATTATCTTTATCAATCTCTCCCAGAAACCTCCCCACCATGAGGCCCTTTCCACGATGAATGTCCAAGTAATGCGGTTATTGGCCAAACGACTCAACACATCCTGTGAACGTGATAATGCTTGTATTTCTTTCGATGCTGATCGAAATGTTTTAGCATTGTCCAATATAAGCATAGATGGCAATCTTCGACAACTAGCAAAACGGCGAAGTGCCATCAGAAATTATTTAACACTTAGTCCCTGTGTCAACTTCAAGTGGACTGCCCGGGTTGATGCACATGTAAACAAACAAACGAATACTTTGTTAGTTTCTTGACATTGTGCTGAGACTTTCTTTTTCTCACTACGAACATACAAAGGTCGTGCATAATCTAAGCTGGTAAATGTAAAGGGCGGTTCAATTGATACTCTTCCCATTGGCAAATCGGGCGCAGATGGAAGTTTGAATGCAATTCCTTCATGATTTTGACAAATTATGTATTTCCTCAAATTCCTTTTAATGGCTTCTTGACTGCGCAATACCCAAAATCGTTCTCGCAGAGTAACCAGTGTCTGGTGAATACCTGAATGCATGATTTTCTTGTGCACATCTTGGATTATCGGATGTTTTGAAGGAAAACCAGGTTCTTTGAGGACTCAGGAATTGTGGCATTGTTAATTCTCCCTTTACATCGCAATATGTGTTGATCATCTAGAACCAGACCGAATTGGTTAACATAAGCTGGTCGACAACAATCACAGCTGTTTTCGATAAAATCTAATTCACTTATGAAAGATGACATTTCGACAGTTCGTATCCACATGGACTCGGTCTGGCTAATCTCTGTTGCTGTAAGTGCTTTCACTTGTGCAGTATTCGATCGTTCCTTTCGGCGTTTCTTCTTTAGGATATTGTTAAATCGTAATACGTAGGCTGTAACCTGCAATAATCATGTCAACGTGCTGTAAGAATTACAGTCATTGATCTTGTCTAGGCAGGTTGTTGATGCTCGGTGGTTATCAGTAGTTGCAAATGAATGCGTAACAGTGTGAGGATTCTTTACAATTTCTTTAATTGCTTCCTCTGGAACAGTTTTGCTTGTTGTTTTACATGATGAAGTGATCAAATCATTGACTTCCTGAAAGACACCAAGCATCAACTGATGATTTAGAAGTGATCATCAATAGATTTCCTAATGTCATCAATTCAGATGATCCTGAGAGCTGAATTTCTTGATTATCAAGCTGCACCTAACACAGAACTTCCAGCTTACTTTGATGAGGATGACAAACCAATTCGCATCGCATCGATCAGGTTTGTCATAAGATTTCATTGCTCAATGATGCCTTTCAGGTCCATCACACTTCAAGCATCTTGCTAAGCTGGCTAAAGTCCTGATTCCCCATAGTAATGCCTACTGTGAGTGTTTTTAGCACCATCAGGAAAATTTGTACAACTAGTAGGCACAACCTAGGAAAAAGGATGCTTCTAAAGGCTATGTCTCAACTAGTGCATACAAAGACACCACATCAATCAGAAATAACCTACTTGGCATTTTAATTACAAAAATAAACATATTTGGAAGATGTAAAATTCAATGCTATGAATGGGAATCACCAAAACAAGTCATTAGCCATGCTAAAAGCTGTAACATACACCAATTTGAAAGCTTGAAGAGATGCTGCCAATGAATAGAGTAAAGAGAAACTTTGGAAGAGGTTTCAGGACTTTTTATGAGAAAAAGTAACCCAGTGTTTACTGAACATATACAAGTGTTCTTTGTAGGAATAGGTTTGTTTATGCAAATTCAGTCATCTGTGACAAGGATCTTTTCAGTTAAGATGGCTCAAATATGTTACCTGGGCAAATTACATATTTTCATGAGAAAACTGATTGAAAACTTATTTCAATGCTCCAATACCATATCAAATCAGTCAAATTTGCTGAAAACATCTCTACATGTTTGAGACTTACATTCGCGACATTTTCTATGTACTGGTTAAGCCAATAATTAGTTACATGGTGTTTGTTAGTTGATAAAAGATTTATTCTTGAATTGCAGTTTTAAACTGATGTCATCATGTTTTCTCACTGTAACTTGGTATTTACTGTGCATATATTAAGTGTTCTTTATAGGAATATGCTTCTTTAGGCTTTCATTATTGAGTAAATCCATTTACCGAGTCACATCTGAGTCCGAGTCAGTCCCAAGCCCGAGTCAAATGCCCGAGTCGCGTAAAAAAAGACGGAAGTGAAAGTCTGGTGAGTCATCAAAGGCAAATGAATCTGGAAATGCTCCCTCAACTTCAACTTCAGCACTGAAACTGTACTATAAGAACGCACTATCGAACACATATAACTGTGACGATCCTCAGACTTGGAAATCTGTCTGTGTTAAATGTAAAAGGGCTAGATCCCTTAATGGTGTTTTAAACTGTTGTTAGTTGTCAGTTTAACCGTTTTGTAATTGTGTTGTTCTACTTTGTCTGTTTCGTTAATCAATTATTTGAACGTAATTTTTTATGTAAATATTAAGGGATCGGCGTAATTGGGGGAACCTCTGTGGCGAACTCCCTGGCACTACATTGTTGTATTTTTAGGTAGTTGCCAAATCTTATTAAAACATTAAAAATTGATGGCTGTGGCAAGAAATCCAAGGAGATCCAAGATATATCTACATCCAAGGAGAGTGTGTGCATCAAAAAGATGCAAATGGTCCTGGGTAGAAAACGTTGCACATTGCCTGCCTTTGCACACCAATATCGAAAATAAAAAGATCACAATGGGAGATGTGAGAATTATTGCCAGCAACCATCCAATTCTCAATGATATTTCTCCAAGTATAATCTGTGACAAAGTCTGATCTTTGTTTAGTGAAGACAAGTCGGCGATCTCGTTAAAAGAACTTCCCAATGAGACTTTGCAGCAACATCTTACCGGAATTGGAGGAATAAGGGATACAGAAGGAGTTCAAACAGCTGAAAGAAAAAGCATTGATGCAGATGTTGATGTAGATGGCAGCGGTAGTTTATATTCGCCAAGTGTGGTAGTGTCTACTAATGTGTGCAAAAAAAGTGGCTCAAAGTTGTTTACTGATGAAGAAAATGAGTGCTTTAAAAACACTTTTAAAAGTTTGATGGAGACCAATCAATCGATCTCACAGAAATGTGTGCGGCAAAAGATGGAAGCAAAATATTATGTCCCCTATTGAAGAAGTATACTTTGGTGCAACTGTCTGACAAAGTTAGAACTGAACGAACATAAAAACCACCCACTGAAAAATCGGAAATATGACTGATTTTCTCCTAGCTCTAAAACAAGTGGATTTCAATAAGGGGGTCCAATACTCAAAATTTTTTTTTGTGTGTTTTAATGCTATGATGTTCATCTTTGGTCAGTTTTTAGGGCATGGTACCACTAACATAAAAAAATGTTTTTCAAAGTTACTGTTGCCATGGTTACCATGTTAATTACCCCCCGGTGGTGAAAAATCAACATATTTGTAAACATGATATCTCAAGAAATATGAATGATAAAAACCTAAAATAACTTTTATTTAATAGTATACCACATACTCTTGAGGATGAACTAGAACTATGGTGATTGAAGCAAAAATAAATTTTTTGCAGACAAAATATTGAAAATACATATTATCGGCATGATACTGACTATCACAACTTTAATGCTATTGCATATACTTTTATGATTCTAGTTCATCCCCAAGAGAATGCAATACACAAGCTACACTGAAAGTTTGAAGTCAATAGCTTAAATACTTTTTGAGATATTGCGCATGCAATAACGGCCATTGGTGGATTTCGGCAATTTGAGAAAAACTGCTTTAAAGTTGAACATATTGATTTTCAGAACAATATTGACCTACAATTGATTAATAAACCTTATGAATGGACCAGTTTAGTGTTAAAAGGTCCCTGCCTCATAGGTATTGACTTCTGTTTCCTGATTTTTATCTTCCCTCTTCTTTTTCTGGCCATACACCACCTTCCTCCTCTTTTTGACATCCGGCTTAGCTCGATGATCTTCCTTCTTTACATGCTTTTTATCAGCTTTGCAGACAACCTCTTCAAAGTAGTAGCCAAGAACTAGCCCATCTTGTTGTAAGACATCAACAGAAGCCCTTGAACCCATGTTGAAATGAGCAACAGCATCATACACACCCAACTGCAGAACATTGCCACCCACAAAAATTCTCTTCGGAAGCCTGTTCCAAATCATGCCGTTCAATGATTCGTTTTGGTTTGAGTTTTCCCATCCAAACATTTGACCAACAAATCATTACTACTTAGTCTATCATAAATGGGCCTAATCTGAGCAATGATGTTGTCTGGAAGACCATGTCCACACTTGTATAAGTCAGTATTATTTGCCTTGTCTTGTTTAAAGCGGCACCAGCTGTCCGAACCATCAAGACACCAAGTATGTAAATTTCGCTTCTTTGATGAGACACAATGGATAATGCTGGCATAAATTGCAGCCTTCATTCCCTCCAAATTTCCACAATTACTTCTAATGGCAATGCCATAATAGTTTTGAAGTTTGTCAATCAAGGTGTCCGTCAATGGATAAGGTTGTGACACACCCATGGAGGGATGAATATCCTCGTCTTTGCCAGGTATCATCACGAGACACCACATTGGGTTATTTGACCAGGATTTTCACCATGAACCTCAACAGCTGCATCATTCATAAACTTGGCGGCAACAGAGTTAGCAGCTTTTGATAGGGCTACATATTACAATCTCGGTATGCTGGTGATGGCATGTTCATGTGAGTACAGAACCTTTTCATGGAGGCATGTCCTTTACCAATGGATTGTGCATGGCATAAACAAGCCTTTTATTCAAAGGATTTCTTTACCTTCTTTGAAGAATAAAACGTAAAAACCCAACCACATTCCTCGCATCGCAAACGGAGATGAGATGCACAACCCTTACGTTCGAATTTTTTATCTTCAAGCACGAGGGATGAGGATTTACCACATCCTTTGCAAACTACTTGCTGAAAAACTTCACTGAGAATTTCTATATCAATGAAACGATAGCCTGTTGCATGTAGCGATTCTTTAGTGGCATTTGGCGATTCTATAACGTTGATTTTTCGCGATGAAGCTGAAACACTTGCACTGGAAGTTGATTGAGCATCGGCGTCATATTTACTGTTAGCACAATTTTGGTGGGTCCATTTGTACACGATTTCTTTGCATTTTTAACAAATCTATTTCCACTAAATCGCCGTTTATTTTGCCCTTGAATTCTCTCTTGCCATAATAACAGTGAAACAATTGCAGATTATTCGGTAATAAGCAAAAATTTGGTGTAATAAATCACAAATAAAGACAGAGAAAAACGCTTGTGATATTTTTGAAAATGATAAAGAAGCCCACGATGAGAAGAGAAGGTTGTCAAGCGGTAAGGGAAGGCTATAGTGCAGCTAATACTTCATGTTAGTAGCCTAAAATTGTACATCACTATTTTATAAACAATTTTTACCTCGATTACAAACAGCAAACTTTGGTTGCTAAGCGCGTTGCTATGGCGGAAATATTCAAAGCCCTTAGGTATTTTCTCATTTTTCCCTAACTTAGTATGGTTTTTTTTACAATAAAAGTCTCAGTATTGTTTGATAAGGCTTCAAAGAACCTAATTTTGAGTTTTTTGAAAATTCATAAATTTCACCCATAAAGTCAAAATTTTAGTATTGGACCCCCTTATTAAAACCTTAGTTTTTGTGCAGTTCATAGATTTGGCATAACTGAATATCTGGACGCATTATTGTTCAAAATGCGCCTCAGAATTCTTCAGAACCAGCTATAAACTTACAACATGTAAACTGGTTGCTTGTGTGATGTTACTCTGAGTGTATACCACACCCGGCAGGCTTGAAAACTATGCCTGGCCACGATGGGATTCGAACCTATGACCTTTGGAATACTAGCCCAATGCTCTGCCAACTGAGCTACGTGGTCAGGACGGTTCGAGTATGTGATATTTCGGAACTGAGTCTAGTTTCTTCGATATCAGTATTATCTAATAATCATGAAATTTGCTGTGTTGGTGTAATGTACTCAGATGAATAAGATGCTTGTGTGATGTTACTCTGAGTGTATATCCACACCAAGCAGGCTTGAAAAATATGCTTGGCCACGGTGGGATTCGAACCTACGACCTTTGGAATACTAGCCCAATGCTTTGCCAACTGAGCTACGTGGTCAGGACGGTTCGAGTATGCGATATTTCGGAATTGAGTCTAGTTCCTTCGATATCAGTATAATCTAATAATCATGAAATTTGCTGTGTTAGTGTAATGTACTCAGGTGAATAAGATGCTTGTGTGATGTTACTCAACGGTGGGCAAAAAAGACAGCAAATTTGGCCATGTACATAACTTTCTGTCGTTAGTTTGGAATATCACAAAACTTCCTCACAGGATAGAACTTAACATTCCTAAAAATCGTATGTTTTTTGTTTTTCGATTTTGTTACATTTTGGCGGGAAAATGACGTGCCAACTTTGGCGCCAAAAAATGAAACACAAGCTAAGAACATGCTAGTAACTTTTTTGAAGAGATTGTCCTATAAGGATCTCAAAACTGTAAAAACATTAAAAATACAACAAGGCAGTGTGAAGATATGGCAATTCAAAGTTCGAAAAAAATCTATTTTTAGTAACAAAATGGCTGATTTTTCAGTAAAAATAGAACTTTGAATCGCCATATCTTCGCACTGCCTTGTTGTATTTTTAATATTTTTACAGTTTTGAGATCCTTATAGGACAATCTTTTCAAAAAAGTTACTAGCATGTTCTTAGCTTGTGTTTAATTTTTTGGCGCCAAAGTTGGCACGTCATTTTCCCGCCAAAATGCAACAAAATCGGAAAAAAACCCCACGATTTTTAGGAATGTTAAGTTCTATCCTGTGAGGGAGTTTCGTGATATTCCAAACTAACAACAGAATGTTATATGTATGTGGCCAAATTTGCTGTCTTTTTTGCCCACCGTGCTCTGAGTGTATATCCACACCGGGCAGACTTGAAAAATATGCCTGGCCACGGTGGGATTCGAACCTACGACCTTTGGAATACTAGCCCAATGCTCTGCCAACTGATCTACGCGTTCAGGACGGTTCGAGTATGCGATATTTCGGAACTGAGTCTAGTTCCTTCGATATCAGTATAATCTAATAATCATGAAATTTGCTGTGTTGGTGTAATGTACTCAGGTGAATAAGATGCTTGTGTGATGTTACTCGGAGTGTATATCCACACCGGGCAGGCTTGAAAAATATGCCTGGCCACGGTGGGATTCGAACCTACAACCTTTGGAATACTAGCCCAATGCTCTGCCAACTGAGCTACGCGCAGGGCCGTCCAGAGGTTGGCAGGGGCCCAGGGCAAAATTTTTTTTAGGGGCCCCTATCTAAAAAAATTTTCCCCGAAAATTTTTTTTCCGGATAACAACCTCCCCCCCCCCACCCCAAAAAATTTTCGGTCAGTGTACCATTTTAGGGGTAAAAATTTTTTTCCACAGTACAAAATTTTGCCGGACAAGTACGTTGCAATTGCTTTCGAGGGACTTTATCTCATTTTTTTATGCCAAAATTCGGTACTTAGCCCAAGAAAACAGATATCTTGTCCTTTGCGCGGAAATATTTAACACACAAAAAAGGTGGGGCCCTACAAAAATTTTTCAGGGGCCCCCAGCAACTCGGGGCCCGGGGCAATTTGCCCCCTTTGCCCCCCCCCCCTCTGGGCGGCCCTGGCTGCGCGGTCAGGACAGTTCGAGTAAGTGATATTTCGGAACTGAGTCTAGTTCCTTCAATATCAGTATAATCTACTAATCATGATGTTTGCTGTGTTGGTGTAATGTAATGATCGAACCGACCTGACCGCGTAGCTCAGTTGGCAGAGCATTGCGCTAGTTTTCCAAAGGTCGTAGGTTTGAATCCCACCGTGGCCAGGCGTATTTTGCAAGCCTGCCCGGTGTGGATATACACTCAGAGTAACATCACACAAACATCTTATTCACCTGATTACATTACACCAACACAGCAAATTTCATGTAAACTGGTTTTCGACAAATCGCAAAAATAGGACTACTTCAAGAGCAAAAAGTGTGGCACCTATCTGAAACGCCTGAATTATATAAATGGAACAATGAATAACATGGAACTCAAAACAAGAATCAAATTTTTCTGCATGCAACGTTAGGGAAAATAACAGTCACCTACAAATCACAAAATTTTCAAAATGCAGTGCCAACCAATAGAGCATGGCCGTCACAAAGTACTATGTAATTCGATTACTAAATCTCTTAGCTAGCCATAACGGCCCATAAGTTGAGAGTTCTGATCTTTGTGTGACATTTTAAATCCAAGATAATGTCACATAAACTGAAATTTTATCCACTGGTGTGAAGTTTGTAAATAACTATTCAATGAAACTCATAAAATTATGCAGTAAAATTCTGTATCCATTGAACATGGTATCACTCACATGTATTTTGTTGGTCACAACAAGCTTGCTTGCTTGATTCCGATGGAAAATGAAGTCAAAGACATCAGGTAACCACAATAAATTTATCTAAAGTCCTAAACACATATCAATTACAAAATATTTGCATCAAATGGCTTGGAATATGGAAAGAGGAAGTAAAGTTAACGATAATGTTTTGCTTACTTTTGTGATTCGTTCCCAGTCACCAGGTGAATAATCTGCAAACGAGGTGGAAATGGGAAAAAAGAATTATTGGAAACATTGTAATAAAATTCCATAGCTAGAGCTGTAATAGAAGACCTAAGATATTTAGCTGCGATGAATTTTGTAGGTTTCCTAATAACTCACACTTTTTTTTCACTTTCACTTCCGAGAAATTTGTGAGTAAATTCTTGATCAACAAACTGAGAAGAGTTTCCACTTGTTTGTGGCAGTATGATTCGAAAAGTAAATTGTTATGATCCATTGGTCCATGAAGACGTTGCCAGAGATGTGGACGTGACCGAGGTCAAAGTTGCATTGAGATGCTACATCAACTGAAGCAAACTTTCCTGCCAATCTTTTCTCACTTTATCATAAAAGCTTTACTTGTAGCTTGGGTTCCCATATGTTGGCCAACATTAAGGTGCAACTCTAGCTTGGAGAACAATGCAAAAGCTTGGGTACATTCTGATACAGAACACTCGAAAAGTGATTTGCTCGCAGTTGGTTGTTTCTTTCGTTCTGGATTCAAATCTCTTTCTTTGACCAAGGAAAACTAATGCGCTACATCATTAGCCTCCGCTTGAAGCATAGTTGGACCCTGATGCCTCACATACAGCGCTTTATACAGAAAAAGCTTTCCTGGACCAATACCGTAAGCTTTCCATGCCTGAATTCCTGAACTTTCAAAATGGAAATTATGTAACACACAAAATTGTCAAGTTTGTTCACTTCATGACCTTCCCTTGACTTGTCAACAACGTTTACTGAGGCCAACATCCCACTTACAGGGTGTTGCTTCAAATGTTCTTTCATGTCTGATGCTGTCAAAATATCCTGACCCTCAGAACAGTGTTCGCGAATGGACACCTTTAGTGGGCAAAGAATCCTGTTGCATATATCCTTTCCACTTTGGGGCTCGGAAAAGTCATAGTTTTTAACAGTTATTCCAAATCTCTCCCAATATCTCTCACTGCAGCAACCAACAAGTTATTGTGATAACACCCTGCCTCATCATTGGTCGAATAAGTGCATGTATGTGGTGACTTGCAATTTCTTAGTTAACTCATCCCGTGAAACAATACTACTAACATGCCAGCTAAGTCCTTTTTTCCATACCAATCACTTTGCTTTTCACAGTAGCGCAACTGTAGAAACTTCATCGCGCAATCCATTATGACCAACCATGAACTGGAGTCAAGCTTTGCAAGGACACCTTGTTTAGCGTGTTCTTGATTTGTTGTCCGCATGAAATGTGCTTTCCACTGTTTCATAGCTTTTACAGCTTGCTCAAAATCATATACGATGTCTTCTTGTTGCTCCTTACTGTAAAACGCGAGGCCTTCATGTTTGAATAGCTTGCTCTATTTTGTTGATGCATGTAGAAATGTTATCACATTGGTTACAATGTGTTGTATGTTCATGTGTGCAAGTTTCCTTCAAGTCTGCAATTTTGGATCACTAAGCCTGAACTTCAAGCAATGATCAGGACAAGGGCTCTCAGATTCTTGGCAATGATTACGGTATTGTGTTTTTAAATAATGTTTGCCATCTAGGAGAGACTTCTTTATAGCTTTTGACGAATTATTATCTTGCTCTAGTTCCTGTAGATCATCCACAATAAAACATGTTTCTCAAAACCAGCTGAGCCATCCGCTGCTGTGTTGTCGACACCACACAGCGACTTTTGCTGGGAGGCTTCTCTTACTTGGAGGATCCGAAACAATGTCGCGCGACTCAGTGGCTCTACATTCTCTTCTTATAATAATAAATAATAATTTTAATAACAACACAAAACGCTCACTGAGTTTCCAGCGATATACATACCCTTTTCTAGATATATACCTAATAATAATAAACGAACGAACGAATGTATTCCTTCCACTCGTGAGCTCATTTACCATTGTCACATATGGTAAATGTCCAGGCCTTGTGACCCTGGATGGGCACTTAAAAGGAAAGAATACACACACACAAAGATTTATTCAACCATTAAAAGAACGATTGAACAACTGCGCATGAACGAACGTTCAAAGTGAATGCCCCTTCTTGGGTATGTATATTGCTGGAAACTCAGTGAGCGTTTTGTGTTGTTATTTTATTTCCTGAGTACGGGTCTTCGACCAATTTCATATTGTTAATAATTTTAATATTTATATAGCGCAAAATAACATTGATATATGATGCGCTTCACAAATTTCCTATAAATATAACAAATGTTTCTATGCTAAATATACTAAAATATTAAAAATGTAAACAAGAATAAGACAATCGTTCAATTTAAGAATTAGCATATGCTTCTCTAAACAAATGAGTTTTAAGCATAGACAGATTTTCTGAAACACTCTGAAACTAATCGCTGCTCGCTTGCATTTACTGGTTTATTGGAGCAATTGTAAAGTTTTGAAACTCTATTATCTTCCCTGAATAGAGTTTGCAGTGCCTTGTCATGCGAATAGCTTGCACGTAAGGAACGTTTGAAATTTTTACAAATGCTATATTTTTAGTTTTTAATTCTTTTAGGAAATAGACTTGCCTAGATTTAATCTTTACAGCCCAAATATTATTTTGATCAGAGTTGCATGAGTCGCCTGAAATAACCCTTGCCGCTCGGTTTTGAAGTCTAATAAAAATGCAGTTCAATTAAAGCTTGATAGTGATGGGTAAGAGTTCCAATTAAAACAAATGGTTTAATTTGGCGTAACATGCCAATGCCTTTTGAAACTTTTTTACTTATGTTCTCAATTTGCTTGTCCCAGCATAAATTTTCATCAATTATAATGCCCCAAGTTTTCTGTGAGTTTACTTGTTTAATTACTTTGCCATCAATGGACACAGTGATATCTTGCAAAAATCTACTCAATCTTTTGTGAGTTCCAATGACCATATACTCTGTTTTTTCTATGTTTAATGTTAATTTGTCTGAGACGAGCCATTGATGAATATTGCTCATTTCATGATTGAGTTTTTTTCCAAATTATTAAGACCATCTGAACCAACAGTTATATTTGTGTCATCAGCATACATTGCGGCATGTGAATTTTCCAAACAGTTTGGAAGATCATTGACATATATCAAAAATAAAAGAGGGCCAAGGTTTGACCCCTGTGGAACCCCGCAATTTAACTTCCGAGGGGTGATGTTGCTCTATTTACCTTACAGTATTGTTCCCTGTTAAACAAATATGATTTAAACCATTCTAGTGCCATGTCTTGTATCCCGTAATTAGATAAGTTTTTTATAAGGATAGCATCATCGACTGTTTTGAATGCTTTGCATAAATCAAGAAAAAGCACCTTGTTTATCCTACCAGCATCCATATTCAGTAGCCACGAATCAGTATTTTCTAAAAGAGCAGATGTGCTGGAATGAGCTTTGCGAAAACCAGACTGACATGAACTTAAAATCGTCTTTTCTTCCAGAAATAGATTGAGTTGCTCACAGACAAGTTTCTCAAATAATTTTGCAATAACTGAAAGAACAGAAATAGGCCGATAGTTACCCCACGCTTTCTTATTTCCAGACTTCTATATTGGCGAAATCCTTGCCGTTTTAAGATGGTCTGGGAAAATGCAATTATTTAGAGAAGTATTGAAAATAAGTGGCAAAAAGGGGGCCACTACGTCTTTTGAATCTCTTAAAACTTAACCGATTATTTGCATAGAAAATTTAAAAAACTTAGAACTAAAGTTAAAAATCTCTTGAAAGAGAGTCGTGAAAGATACTTCTCCAACCTCAGCCAGAGTTTGTATCAAAACCCGAAACGCTTTTGGAATCTGTTTAAAGTAAAATCCAAAACCAGTACTATCCCACAATCTGTATCATGGACAATAGGAAACGACACAAAAATCACCAACAACCTGACGACTATCGCTAATATGTTCAATAACTACTTCTTCAGTATTCACTCCACAAGAAGATCTTCAATCTAACGCTACTACGACAGATATAAATGACACTATTTCTTCTGGTTCACCTACGCAGTCAATAGATCAATTATCAGTGACGGAAAGTGATGTTCTGAGAACTCTAAAATCTCTTGACCCAGATAAAGCATTAGGACCAGATGAAATCCCTGGTAGAATTCTGAAAGTAACAGCCAATCAAATTGCTCCATCGCTCACTCGCCTGTTTAACAAATCTCTCCAAGTTGGGGTAGTACCCGATGAGTGGAAGCTTGCAAATGTCGTTCCAGTATTTAAAAAAGGAGAAAAGGATCGTGTAGAAAACTACAGACCTATTTCTCTTTTATGTATAGTATCGAAATTGTTGGAACGATGCATATTAAACCACCTTAGATTCTATCTACAGAACATAATAAATCACTGTCAGCATGGTTTTACTCCCAGGAAATCCTGCACTACTCAACTCATCCAAGTTATAGATACAATTGGTAAACTTCTTGATCAAAGAGAGCAGATAGATGTCGTTTATCTTGATATGTCCAAGGCATTCGATAAACTGAATCACACGAAGATGATCGATAAACTCTGCAGTTTTGGATTCAACTGTGGCTTGCTTTCTTGGTTCCAGTCCTATCTTTGCCATCGTCGACAAAAGGCTCTCACAACAAGATGAACAATTTATTTAACAATTGTACGTGCTCATCTTGGTTATGTGACGCAAGTCTGGGCGCCTCAAACTGTCGAGCAAATAAGAAAGATTGGACGGGTTCAGCGACGTTCAACTAAATATATTCTCCATCTGCCATTTAACTCCGACCTCTCATACAAAGACAGACTAATTCAATGTAACTTAATTCCATTAACTCATTAAGCAGCAAGCTGTTACCATGTTACCACCCCCTAAAGTGGCAAGCAATATGGCGAATTCATGATTGAATTCCAAACTATCGCCAAAATGGCAATATCTCAGAAACAATTGCATAAAAAAGTCTGATCTTTTCAACCAAACATGAGTGATACATGATTGACCAAATTTAGTTTAGATGACCTTGCATACCTATATATATCATTAGTTTTTTCAGTCAGTATTTTTATTTATAAAGCAGTGACACTTTGTTTTTCATGTCACTCATCACCTAAAGGGGAAATATCTCCATAAATTTATATAAAAACAAAAAAAATTCATTTACTAAATTAATACATATCTATATTACAACCAATTTTCATCTTTTGGGATATGAATTACGAAATTATCAAAAAATTTTAAAATTACTTCTTTGCTTTTTTAGGGCATCTTGTTTACAACATGAAATTTAGAACAGTAACTAAGTGTTCAAGTTCAACAAAGTGTGCAAGCCAAAACACAGTGTTTGTACATCTTTAAAGTTTTTGATTACTTCAAATATATTTAAAAAGACACATAGTGCTTAAATTTATTTATTTTAATATAAACCAAGGATGGGAAGGTGAGAAAATGGGAATTTTCTGAGGTGTTTTTAACACAGACATTTTGAAAGGCACTTTGCGGTGACAAAACTAAAAGCTATTCACTTTTGTACTCAAAGCACTGAAAAGCATCATAAAGAGAAAAACACTTTAAACATATGTCAGGTAAGACTTTTAGCTCAATATTCTCATGCTTCTATTGGGAAAGCAACAGTTTAAAAGCCAAAATTATTTTGCGCGCCAATGTAGACTGCTATAAAATGTCACACAGGCGGTTTCTTTTGAAGTCTGGCTCTGAAAAACAATCTCTTTTTTTGAGTTTGAAATAAGCCTTCATAAGCACTAATTGTATAGAAATATAATCTGTATGCTCAAATGAAAAAGATAACCTAATATTCGGGTATTCCACATAGCTATAAAAGGGTGAAATAAGAACTTTCATCTTTGGTTGTTTGTCAGACGTGAGAAACCACATTAGTGACATTTTGTCGCGCGTGCTATCTTATAAAATAAACACCTCAAAACCATAAACCTTTAGTTCAGAAAATAACAAAGTTTCCCATAGATATTATTAAAAATGTTCTAGTGAAGCGATTTCATGATAAATAAGTGAGCTATGGGCCCAAAAGAACTGCTAAACTATGTTTTTGTTAGGACTTCAATTTCTTGACTTCTCGCAAAGGAAGCCATTTCAGAGAGAAGCGGCATTTTGCAAGCAACCGTCGCGACCTATTTTTGATAACTTTTCCTTCTGTTTCAACATGTAGTTACTAAAAAATGAGGTTGCATCAACATTATTACCTGCCTTATCGATTTAAAGTTTTATGGGGATATAAAACCCAATAGAAAAAGCATTTTAAAAGCTTTAGAACTCAAGTGCGGACTTTTTGAAAATTCGCACATGGCAAGCAAGCGCACTAATTCAATACACTTATTTTAAACCACAATATGTCTGAAACGAGTTGTCGTTTTAAGACTAAATTGATGAAAATAGATATAACAGTGATTTTGGAATATCCTACTTACTTAGTGTAATTTAATACTCAAAGTATTCTTGCCAAAAAGGGCACGTACGCACACAGTAATTTAATCTGGTGTCGTTTGAAACATACTTTAGCTAAAATAACAACTTGAACAAGAAGACTAACAATGGGGTTACGAAAACAGTCGAAATTGTGCCCAAATTTGCATAAACAGTTCGTCTAAAAAGATAACTTTAAACTAGATTCAACCAACTTTAATGCGGTCGAATTTTGTGAGTGTTTGATCGCATATTTCTACTAGAAAATACCCTTAAAAATATCGTATCTGCTCACTTGAGTTCTGTGTTCATCTTTCTTGTGATTTCCGACTTCTATTTTTCATAAAGTTTGGAGAAATCCTCACCTGAAAATCTCGCCCATGGTTCACAGAAGAACTTACGTCAATACATTCGCTTTCCTTTCATGCCAAATTTTCGTTGTAGATGATTCAAAAACCTCTTCTTTTTTCGCTTTTAAAAGTTGCTGTAAAATCCTTCTTTGCAACAGTATCGCCATTGTTCATTATTTTTGAAAAACTAAGGTTTTAAACTTGAAAAAGTTTGCGAGTTTTTGGCCGATTTTCTTGCATGATACACCGTTGAAAAGCTCAAATTTCACATTTTCGTATCTGTTGCTAGGCAACCCGATAAACATGTGCTCAAATATCATGCCCGCAAGTTAGGGTGTCATGTCAAGGTGCATTCGGGCACATTGCCGCTTACCCCCTTGCCAATCTCAGGGCGCATACGGGCGCATTGCCGCTTAATGAGTTAACCTACTGGCATGAGTACTTAGTGATGAGTACTTAGTGTGACTCTTATCCATGTGAACAATACTTTCCTACCGAAATCAAAGAAATCTGAGAGATCAACAAGATTGTCGCGTAATGCGGTTGGTACTACCTTCAAAGAGCAACAATACAGAACATCAACGTACAGCAGATCCTACTTAATATGATCAACACGGACATGGAATGCACTACCAAAAGAAATGACCCAAAGCCGCAACAAATCTTCTCTAGCCACCTTCAAGAATATTCTGAAAGAATACTACTACTCTGCTCTTTCATTAACTTTCGACCCTGACGACACACGTACATGGAAGACAACCTGTGTCAAATGTAACTGTGTTCGAAGTTTGCTGGTTCCCCCTTCTTGTTGTTTTTGAACCTCGGGTGTGGTTTGAATACAGGCTAATTTGACCCAACAGCCTCACTTACATTTTTGTTGGAATTTGTAAGGTATATTTAACCTATCAAGCCACAATGTGCCCTTTGTTATTTTACTTCGTTAAACACCAAGTGATTTTACTGGTCAAGGGGAACGTGTTTGGTGTTAATGGGCAAACCACAAATATTGTTGGCAATTTCAAAATATGATGTATTACAACTGGACAATTCTGACAAAACTGCCAGGATAATTTTATTACAGTTTTCAGAACAATTATTATCATTAATGAATCTAAATTGGAAGCTTTTCGGCCAATGTACAGTAACTATAAATAAAATATAATTGATGAACTAATTATTTTAACCAAAGTTTTCTATTTGTAATCTTGGTCATTATCAGTGTATATATTATAATATGACAATGATCTGGACTTATCAAAAGCTTTGCTTAATTCAACAATCATGATGTTTTGCACAAAACATTTGCAGTGTATTGTCACATCGGGCAATTAAACAGCAATAAAGTGCCATGAGATTTGTAGCATTTATTTTGCAAGAATTCATGCGATATACTGGGGACTGAGATCTAGTTCAACGCGCCTCGTGCACGCCCCCATAAAGCCCTTTTTAGCCCCTCCCACAATTCATCTCGGGCTTTATAACTTCCTTGCTCGGATTTTTGAGTTTTTAAGCCGCATTTTGATACCGAATACTCGAGCATTTTTTTGAAGATAGTAGCTGCAGACAACGCTTAAAATCAGGAAAGATTTGAGTTCCCCTCGTGTACGCAAAATGTATGTGTATTATGTTTTCAAATAACTTCGTTTCTGCGTTGGTTTGTTTGATATTCAGTTTCTGCAATTGTTCAAACAAACAAACGCAGTTATATTTCATATTACTGTCTTCGTTACATGTTTTTTTTTTAGATTGAAGTTGGACCTTTTTTGCTCATACTAATTTGCCTTGTTACTTTTTCTTTATCAGTATGCCTCTTCGCCCGAGCAAAACATATGCTCGCTTTAATGTTGGGTCATATGTGAAGGAAATAAAACAACAACGAGATTGTTTGGCTACAACTAATCAGTCTATTGAGAATAAAAAGTGAGAAGTCAAAGCCGCTCAACACAAGTTAAAGCGTTTGGAATCAAAGGTATGCACAGAAATATGTCAGACAAATCCTGTAACTCAATTGTTTGTTTTCTGAGCTATTGAGAAGGTAATAAAAAACAATATTGGTAAAATAAAATACAAATATTGGTAAAATAAAAGTCATAACTGCAATTAATCTTGAACAATAGCCTAGTTTATCACCTATTCATTCTGTATGTGATGTATTTGTTTTAATGTACATAGGTGTATGAGGAGACTGCCTGTGAGGGGGGGGGGGGGTATATGCTACATATTTGTCTTGTCTCCATAGGCGTACAAGAGAGGGGGCTGCAGCCACTCGAATATTTTTTTGGTTGGTCAAATTGTACTTAAAAGCCGAGCAGATGATGCTTAAAAATCGGGCAATACTACTTAAAGCAATGCATATTAAAATCATTGAAAAAGCTAGGAAGATATATGCAAGATTGGGAAAATGTTTTATCCAATTTTTCGGTGAGGAGCTCATCCTTTTACCTAGATGAGGCAATTTTTTGTCCGCTCCAATTTTTTTTGTCATGTACGCCTATGTCTTATTGTATTTATTTTGTATTTACATAATAGTTGTCAGAAACAATTGCAAGAGTCGATGCTCAACAGGAAGGCTTTCAAATCAAAACGGCTGGGGAACCCAAAGGGACATTCCTTTCTGATCTGTCTATTTCTAGAAGACGCAAGTTGCCTACCTCCATCCAAATACCAGCAAGAACCAAGAAAAGACGTGTACAAGAAACGTTTCAGGCAGCTCTTGAAATAAATGGGGGCACAAAAGAAAATCCTGACCCTGCTTTGGTTGGAATGATTGAAATGCTGAGGTCAAAGTGTTCCAGAGATGCTGTGGTTTCTGCTGTTTGTGACAAAGAGGTACTTGCAATCATATCACCTCAACATTCCATGGCAGAAGTTGTGCAGAGTATGAAACAGGTAATGAAAACATGTTACGAAGTGTGACAGTATACTATGGAATGGGAGTCATGGGAGAAAGGAAGTACATGAAAGTTTGCCAATCTCTTTCGTTTAAAAATGTATCTTCCAAGTGGAAGAAAACCACTCAAATAAAAGTTGGGAACTGTTCAGTACCTGCCCTTGTTCCATACTACAAGCCTGCAAAGTTTTTGGAGGAAATAAACATTGGAACATTGCATTCAGTTGAGGATTTGTGTGAGAATTCAGATGATAAAATCAATGGGTTCTACCGCAATCTCCAAGAGTACCTTCCCCGGTTAGCTGAATTCTACCTGAAAGTTTACAAGGAAGATGACTTTGACTGGTTTGGAAGTCCTTTTACATTCAAAGTAGCAATAGGGGGAGATGGAGCCCCGTTTGGTAAGAATGACCAATCATGTGCCTGGCTGGTAAGTTTTTTAAACATAGGTAAGCGTTTCTTAAGCAGTGAGGATAATTTCTTGATTTTCGGTGCAAATTGTTCAGAGAACTGCACTGCTGTAGAAAAAGATGTTTCTAACATTCTAAGTGACATATCATATTTGGAAAAGAATATTTTCTCGATAAACGGAAAAAATGTCAAATTCGAGTTCTCCGAATTACCCAATGATATGAAAATGCTCTGTTTCTTGGCCGGAGAACTGAGCAACAGTGCGAAATATTTTTCGACTTTCGCTAAGGTTTCATATGATGATACGAGTAAAATCGATTTTACATTCGGGCATAGTGAAGATGATAAATGGAGACCATGGGCTTATGAGGAGTGGTTAAGTGTAGCCAAGCAAGTTGAAAATTTGGAAAGAAAACTTGTTAAATCAAAATTGGTTAAAAACACCAAACGAAACAAGGTTACTAATATAGAGTGACGTGATTAGTGGCGTGCGGAAGTCAAATTTCGCTCCGCAGTTACATAGAAAATTCAATATTTTTTCCTGGACTTGAAAAGCCGGAAAATTAGAAAGTGTTGATTAAAGTCTCGAAGAGCTGGTATTTGGTGAGAGTTTTCTTGGAAATTTATTCGAAAGACGATAATTCTTGCATTCTCAACATTTCTTTTTGGGAAAAGTTTAGATATTTGATTTTGCTGCGTGCGACCGTTTAATTGGCATTACGTGTGCAAACTTTGCACGTCAGCACGCGTGCGGATCAATTATCAAATTAAGAAGAAATTAATTGTAATTCCAAGTGCAATTGGAAAACCTCCTGCGAACTTAAATTGTGCAATTCTCGGCAATCAGAACTGACAACAAACTTTATACCCAACAAGTCCAGGCACAGATTACTTTGGACATGTCCTGTTGCAAATGTAAACGCTCAGGCCGTTGTAGAAACTGTTCCTGCGTGAAAAACGGTACTACTTGTCAGAACTGTGCTCCTCATCGATCTGGTCAATGTGATAATAGAGTACGCCAACCACAGCATGTGTCATCGGATCCTGGCAACTCCGCCTCCATAACCATAAGCAGTCAGCAAACAAATGTCAAACATGAAACCACAACCGACAGCGAAAGTGGAACAACTTCACAAGATGATACTTCTTCGCGGAATTTGCTAACTGTAACGAATTCATTCCCTGACCTACAACCACCAAACTTTACACGGAACTCTGGTAGTGGTGAGATATTTTGCCGGAAAATAAACACGGCCTACGAGGAAGTTGTCCATCGGAGACGAAACATTTTTCAAGTACCTTCAGGAAACGCTGGAAAATCATTTGTCTCTGAGCTTGCCCGTTTATATCAAGCTTACG